>JAAAKL020008082.1:0-16261 GCA_010016065.2 Carybdea cf. marsupialis auct. non (Linnaeus, 1758)
AAAACCTCTGGGGAACTAAGTCCCATTAAAGTACTCACCATATCTCTTTATGTATGTCATTATAATGAAATGCATGAGTCATACGTATAATTAAATTCACAAATCCAGACTATTTATGGTAACAATGTAAATAATGAAATTTATAAATATGTTTTGTCTTAGTTGTTATGCAAACTATTATGTAAAGTTGAAATCAGATGTAAGTATTATTCTATTGGACTAAATAAATAATGACAACAAGTCTTGCAGTTTGATTGACTACCACAGTGCTTTGATTTCAAGATACATCTAATTATCCTTTTTACGTATTCTCAGTAAGGCTTATAATCTTGCACACTCCGCAACTTTTAGTGTCGATAATTATTATCTCATACGCTGCATTAAATTCCCGCAGATGTTTCTTACCTTTTAAGGTCTTTAACTTCTGTCATTGTTTCTTTGAATTCAGGTTTTCATAGATATAAAACTAATAAGGAATCCACAGGAGTAGAGAAAGAGTTTTATCGATGGAAGTGCATTTTTGGTGAGGCATATCCAGTGTTTTAGTCCTAATTTTTTCACTGAGCTAATGCTATACTTTTGGTAGGACGTCATTCTTTCGTCGTTTTCTATAACGTATTTTATCATAAAGCACGGTAACTGTTACACACTCTGGTGTACGTAGCATATCAATAGGGAAAGGAGTCTATACTCAAAATATTTTCTCAAAGAAATTTGCAAAAGAGAATGAAAATATTTTTAGTACTTAGTCAGTGTTTTACTTGTTACTTAATTCAAGAATCATCAGCACTGCGAGGCCTTAAAGGCATTTCTCAACTGTTAACTGGATCTCAATTGATAAATGGAGCTCTGTTAACTTGTACTATTGCAAAATTGTTTCTACAAGCAAAGTAGATCGTCAATCACTACATTAGACGGACATCACAACAAAAACTCTTTCATATTGTTCACTATTACAGTACAAACTACACTCACTAGCAAAGGGTGCTTTTCGCTTATTGTCCAGAAGTGATCCCATACCTACTGCAGCTTAATTTTCGTTTAGGTCAAACGTTCGTGCTGAACTTTTGACCTCATCCTCTCAATACCGACTATATGCCTCTTCTGGCAGTTCTGTTTTCCGAATATATACGCATTCTGCAATACTTCTATCTCTTTCATTGTTATTTAACTTTCTTTCCATGTTACTACGTGCACTTTGCGAAAGTTGATCATTGTTTATAGGTCTTAGTTTGGAACTTTGTCTCCGTAAACTTGTAGAATTACAAAATTTAAGATGTTGTCTAAAATCAAAGTTTATCGCCGATCACTACCAACGGCAGACATCACAACAAATTCTCTTCCACATTGCTCACTACTACAATACAAACTACACTCACTAGCCTTTCTCGAGAGGTTGCTTAATGCTCCTTGTCCAGGAGTCCTAGGATGCCTACTAAAACTTCATCTTGGTTTAGGCGAAACTTTCGTTTCAAACTTTTTACCTCATCCTCTTTACACCGAATATTTGCCTTTTCATGGGAATTCTGTTTTATAGGTCTTAGTTTCGAACTTTGTCTTAACCAATTACGAAGCGTTTTTGTTTCCTAAATGCAAGTGTCGTAACCCCCCTACCATGGATTACCTCGAATGTCCTCTCTGGTCATATCTACTTGAGCGAAATATTTTCTTAAAGATTTATTTCAGTGATTAAAAATTAGTCCATTTGCTATACAGGTTTGTAATTGACGTACTCACTTTGTTCAACAACATCTTCACACAGAAATGTCTGTGCACTTTATGTTCACGAACAGCTTCACTTCTTGAGCATGTCTTTCTAGTGTCAAGCTCACAGAGGACTAGGCCCAGCGGGGGGCATAATTTGGCGTAGGCCCTACTTCTTCAGAACAATAGTTTTTCGCACATAAATTTTACTTCTAAACAAGAAGAGTTTAAATACGGAGAAGCCCTTGGCAGCTAAAATAGAGTGGTATGCTTGTGTCGCCCTGTACTGAAGTATTCGGGGACTGGGCACCCGCACATCTGGCCCTTTCACTTATTGCTTCCCTTTACTATCATTCGGGATCAGGCATTGTTGTAACTTCAAGAATCAAGTCGACCCAACGTTTCCGTGATTTACAGCGAGGATGCTTGCCAGTAAATTACCTTCATATGCTCTAAAGTCTTGTTGCAGCTTTCTCATGACATGACCAGGTCAGTTCATCCACACAGTAACTAAAAATAGCGAGTAGCAAAGAAAACATCGTTTTCGTGACGGAGCGATACGGTGATTTAGAAGGTTGGGGCATAGCTGTACAGCCAACTTTATCTTGGGGGAGGGGGCTGACCAATTTTTGCGTGCAAAATGTTGGATTTGCAAGAAAATCACGAACAAAACTTAGCCAGAGATTTTACTCTTATCCACTTCTCATCATAGAACGTCAAAAAATGTTTACTTTACCATATTATATTTAATTACTATGTATTTATAACGGAAGGTGATTTTATCCTATCGTTTTAGCATGCCCGCTAGTCGGAAATAGTTGTACTGTCCAACTTTTGGAGCCTGCAACCTCCCAGCCCAACTGGCTCATACGCTTATGGTTTTGTGGGTTTGTTTTAATCCCTGTTATGTAACGTTTAAGATTTACTAAAACTCAATTTTATGATCTCTGATTTGATCAAGTCGCTTGCGGGTGGGGGGAGGTATTTTCGTCCATTGTGGAGAGCTTGGGTGGGTAAAATTGGAGGAATTTGCTTTTACGTACTTTTGGAATGCCCCTTAATTTCCTGTGCTTAATCAACTATTCGATCTGTTTCTACCCGTAGATCTGATCTCGCGACATCATTGGACTAAATGGTTTGGACTCTCATTAGAGAAATAATTTCACTTTTCGCTATTTCAAATCTTCTCTCCCCGAACTTTGCACTCTTGTTTAAATGCAATGCAACAGGGCTTTCCTGCTCTAATCTTTCTTCCTAAGCTTGTAAAAGGCAAGTGATGCCAGAGCGATCCAAGTACCTTACGTCTAGGGTTGCCAACTTAGGTCGCACAAAATACGGTACGGGGAGGAGAGGAGGGGCGTACTCACGCCCATAAAAATCTTAAAGAGCTCGAGTGCATTAAAAGTATTTCAAGACAATAAAATTCGCATTTTAAACAACTTTACTATCACATGAAAAAGCTGTACTTGAAAACATGTTTAAATACTGGCGTGAAATTCTAGTGGGGGTCAGACCTGACAATAGGCAAAGTGAAATGAGATGTCCATTCCTTTCTCTATACCTAGGGCGCGCCTCGCAGAGCTGACTGTGGGTTAATGAAAACGCTGTACTTTTTAGTGAATTTTTCAATTTCTGAAATACCGTATAATGTGGTGTACAGTAAGGGTATTTACCGTACATCGTACAAGCGCCTTAAAATACCGTATTGTACGGTAGAATACAGTACAGTTGGCAATTCTAATTCCGTCGTATTACATGAAGTATTGTTCAATGTTGTATATTACATACTTTGGAATGTCTGCAACTGAAAGTAGAGAGCTCAATGTTTTGCGCGCCTCGCAGAGCTGACTGTGGGTTAACGAAAACGCTGTATTTTTTAGTGAATTTTTCAATTTCTGAAATACCGTATAATGTGGTGTACAGTAAGGGTTTTTACCGTACATCGTACAAGCACCTTAAAATACCGTATTGTACGGTAGAATACAGTACAGTTGGCAATTCTAATTCCGTCGTATTACATGAAGTATCATTCAATGTTGTATATTACATACTTTGGAATATCTGCAACTGAAAGTAGAGAGCTCAATGTTTTGCGAGATTTGTTTCTCGCAACTCTTGAAAATTCATATGATTTTTGCAACTTCTAAAAAAATACATTCTTTTCTCTGCTTTTTCACACTTCATCATCAAATCTTTTCCTCTAAAGACCCACCGACGGTATGGTATGGTCTTTTGCGGCACGAAATGTCCAGTGACGTCAAAGTTCACGTCCTCGTCGCTTCAAAATAGCGCCAAGAGCAGCTGGTTTTCTATTTCCGTTCCGTTAATTATCACGACGATGTCCTGTAACAACCTGGTTTTGCAACGCTAGAGCCGAGCGCCCTCAGCTGCATTCAGGACAACTCGATCATCAGCTACACTATAGGAAGGTAGTGCATGGGGATTTGGCCAAAAATACACTAGTTTCTCGGTTTTTATTTTGATAATGGACTGTAGTCACGGCTAAAATGAGGATCATATAAAGAGAAGGACAACAGGCGAGGACTCAGGATGGCAGAGCGGTAAGAATATCGGCTTCCTTGTACACCAAGTGGCGGTCATGTTTTGCAAAGTTCGAATGTTGATGTTTGTGGTCGTGAGTTTCGTTCCTCTTTCAACTCATGTCGAGGTAAAATGCTCATAGAAACGCCTATGAATCAGGGTTTCCTGTTTGCAACAGTTTTGACTCATTGGATTTTACATAATAGTGAGCTGAGGGCTTAGACTTAACGGTTGCAAGTCGAGATTTCTGCACGTCGCGGTTTATGACCAGGCTTAAAAGTTGTATTTGACTGATACTCAGATACTAAAGTTCGTGAACAATTTAACTATTCTAGGCCTTTATTCATGTCTTTCAGTGCTCCACACTTGATCGATTCCCATGGTAAATCCATTACTAACATCCCTTGTTGTTTGTGTCAGTTTTCAAACACTGAACGAGAAGATAAGGCGAATCGTGTTTCTGAACTTAACTGTTGCTGCTGTTCAGCTCGATCGGTTTTCTCGGCGTTTTCAGACTGTAAAGAATGACATTTTTTTACTGATCCCACAAAATGTGAATGTTACGATATCATAAGGAATTTCATGAACCTGTTATCATGGATAAAGTGCTAATCATACGTATGCAGAACTTTCGAAGTGCTAGAATCACCCTAGAACCGTGCTATTTTAAGATGCTGCTCCCTCCACGTTACCTCCTCCACTTGCCTCCCATGTTAAGACACGAGAAGCAGCATATGATATTGGGATATTGGTGATGCAGTTAATCTAAATGATGCCACATGAAATATGGATATTATTTATTATGGCTTGCAACTTGACTCCCGGTATTTTGGCAAAATTATGTGGAATAGGAGACATCTAGTGGGATCAGGTTTAAGGCCTATGATACACTGTAAATATACTGATTTTTGTATCCATTTTATTTTTTTGATATTATGTTTGATTCTTCAATGAATCAATACTTCGCTAGGAAAATATCGGACATATTTAGTCCTATTTGGGGAAAATCTGGGTAGTGGTTCGGTAGTGGAAAAGTCTTGGGTGTCGTAAAGCCTGAAATTCATGGATAGTCAAACTTTTGTATTGCCTCGTAAAATTTGTCAAAATCTGTTAAAAGTTGTGGTTTGGTCGGTATTATCAAATTCCCTTGTATTCTTGAATGCTTATCGAGCAAGTGACAAATTGAACACTCATGGCTTTCTACGGATTTTTGTGTCCTTCCCTGTTTGGATGTATTATAGGCTATCAATGAACTGGCAGAAGGGAGGGTAGAAAACACGAACAAATCAAATATGAAGTTAAAATGAGCCGAAAACGTATTGGCTGAGAACAAAATCTTCGAGGATCAAATCTGACTGTACACCTAACAAATCCAGCCATTCATGTTTATTCGGAAGAAATCGTTATAATCGGAAATAACTGTCCTGTTCTGGTTTCTTTCGAAACGATTTCCAGGTCTTTTATACAAGGCATCTGTTTCACAGTGAAATATAAAGGCTTTTGAGACAGAAAAATAGTAACATGGAGCGACGATTTGTTTTGATTTCAAGTTCATGCTAAGACTGAAATGCGTTGGCTTAACTATTATGTCTCGCTCTAGTTTTCTTATGATTCAATTAGAAAACGTTTACGTTGACATACAGGAAAATTGCTATCAAGCTCGAGGATGTTATGAGATAAAAAAGTCGACTTTGTTCCTAAGCAAGGAGTGTATCTACTTTTCTTACCCGAGTTTATGTTCAAGCGAAAGTTGACGAGCACATTCGGACTTGCAATATCGAGAGTAAGGTTTAAAGGAATCACTGTCAATTGCCGAAAATCTGTACTAATTAAACGTTCGATTTACGTTCAAGCTCCTCATATGCCAATTTCTCACAGTAGTACAGTTAAAACATACTTGTAAAATAAGAACAGGTATATTTTAATATTGAGGGTAGACCATCGTCGGCTTAGATCCCACTAGTTTGTTTACATGGAGGCATTCAACGACATTAAGTTCAGACGATAATTTTTTGTTGTGCTTCCTGCTAGTAATTTTCATTGACACTATAACTATCATTACTTCAAGCCTTTTGTTTCGTTGTGTTTCTGAAGGGTTTTTTTCATGCTCGATTAGAAACAAGATCGACGGTCTTTGTCCTCACTGTCAGCAACCTAAATTTCAGTATAAATTCGACCTGGTCCTCAAATCACTTTTCGTGTAAATCAAAAATAAACCCTCGATCTGCATAATTGAAATCTATAACCATTTTGTTTTCTTCTGAATTTTCATGATCTCGCCAACAAAGCAAGTCTTTTAATATTCATATTGCATTGTTACTTTGGACTGCAATCGTGTGAATAAGGAGACCAACCTTAGCTTATTAACATTCGTTCATAAAAGTGGCGTTACAATGCAGAACATAAAATCAAAGCAGGAAGGAAATATTTGGCTCAGTTAGCTTTCCTCATTTCACCACGGCTCGCCCAGTACTCACTAGATAGCGTCGTTCAGACAGTCTTCTAACTGAAGGCATTGATTAGGATCTAAACAACTTCTTTTTCTATCCAATAACTTAAGTCAGGCAGAATTTACAGTTGTTTTTGCATGAAAGTAAAGTCGGCAATAAGTTTGGCAATGATGTGAATTCTTTTGTTTGTATAAACATTGCATACTCAGAATCATTACTGAATGAAATTCTGTGACATCATTTGAAGACTTTATTTATCCTTGCATGACCATTTCCTGTAGGTCTACGTATACAACTACCACAGGCGGTGCATAGCTGGATAAGTTTCCTAAGGTCACCAATTGTGCTGCAAACCATTTTGCATGGAGTTAACTCAAAACTTAATACGTCTGTAATATTGATACATGTTTCTCTTACTGACAATGCTTCGGAAACGATGATCCTTGAAAAGCTCAGTCCCTGGAAGAACACAACTTGTTAGTCCACCTGTTATTTATTTTCAGTTGCAATGTGAAAACAGTATTGAACACACTGCAAAATGTCATATATATATATATATATATATATATATATATATATAGATGTACTCAATCTGCAGACAGAACTGTTTCGCCCTTTGTGGGCTCATCAGTGCAGGACAGAGCGTTGAGACTGAATTCTAGCTATGTAACTAGCAAAGCTGCTACAAAGCAATTTAAATAATTCATATGGTACCATGCCAGAGTGCTGAAACTGCACAAGCACAGGGAGCAATGCTACCATCTCAAGCCGAGAGTGCTCAACCTAACGTAAGCTAGGGAGCTGTATATAGATGTATGTATATAATACTCAAGTAGCCACTAGCAATCATCAAATACATATTCTATCAATAAGCATGAATGCATGTTGTGCTGGTGGGGATTGAGCCCAGGACCTGTATATGTTCTTTTATAGTTATAGTTCTTATATATGTTTTATTTTTATTTTCTTGTTTTAACATTATTTTTATTTACATATGAATATGGCAGTGGTAACACTATTAATGAAACGAAAAAGATTAGGTTGTTGTAGGTGGTGAGAATTCTGGGATTGTCATTTTAACTTTTGCACTATTCAGTGCAGTATGTTTTTGTTTTGGAAACAAAAGTTATACCTCAAGGTATTACTCATGAAAAATAGTGCATGATGAGTGTTAAGAGTGATACTATACATTAATGTAGAAAACAAGATAATTCTTTTCTTTATTTGTGTGGGTAAATTACTTTACCAGAGTAGATCAATGGGCTAATTTTGTTAGTAGATATGATGCAAAATAGCTGACCATTGAGTAATGTTCACTTAAATAGACTAACAATGCTCTTTAATTTTGCAAGGATGAATAGATTTGTAGACTAATGCACAAGATAAATTAAAGTTATATATTGTCAGAGTAGAAGAAAGCAAGTGACCTGTTACCTGTATTCATGCATCATTACACATTTAAGATTTTTGTCATCTTATGCCCAATATGTTGAAATGTGTCCAGGAAAGGTACATAGTTGTAGTGCACTCTTTTTTTCATTACAATGGACAAGAGATTTTTAGCCATCTTCTGCAGTAGAATCATAGGTGTTGAATTTTGCTAAGAGCTTCCTGGAATAATAGATATGGTTCGAATATTAAATATGCTGCTATAAATTGCTAGCTGAGATTGTGCATATTATATTGTGAATAGATAAAGCAATCACCAATGATCGTAACATGTAAGTTGTGAACTGTGCATAACTTTTGTGGTACATGGAAGCATTACAGTCATACTAATGTGACTAGGACCCATATTTGTAATTTTATGTAACTTGTGAGTTTAGTGGCACAGTTGTATGTATGTACCAAAAATGTTAAAATCGTCTTTGTACACAGAAGAGTGATTGCTATGGTAAACCTTGCATGATGGAAAAATTAGGGCATCCAATCAATGGTATACCCAACATGTCTTTTTGGACTTGAGTTTACTATCTGGTCCAGTCTATGTCATGCATCTTAACATGATGTCAGTTCAACTTAAAATGGCCTTTAGAGTGTAAACTGTTAGGCAAGACAAATTAGATCAGTAGAAGAGCACAAGAAGCTACCATTTAAAATTTTTTACCTCAGTACCGGTAACCTCTATTAGCAAGTGTATAAAGAGTGTATATATAACTTGTTAACTAGAGGATAAAATGGTATTCTTTGTGGTGTTATTGGTAGTAATTGATTTCCATCATAATAAACATTCTGTTTGACTAGGCCTCAAAAAGCCCAGCCCTTATGTGCAAAAGTACAAGGCCATTGCACAACAATATGTTAGAAACCTCTTTCCATATGATTCCATCACTCTCAATATTTTTAAAGAAACCTACCATATATACATCATATCTGTTGGAAGTTACACTTGGATGACATGTTATTTTTCTAGTCTTGAAAGTTCATAAGAGCTATGTTGCCAAGTTTCGAACTACTGGTCCAATTGAACAAAGAATGCCCATTGTTCCTTTTGTCTTCAATCTTACTTTTGGAAAGATGTCAAAAATGCATTATATAAATCATAGTAAGGACCTGCCTTGTCATTTAAAGAGTTGAGTATGGAGGGCAAGGTCATTACCTGATAAATAATGTAAGAACATCTTTAATAATTCCTTGATTATGACCACATCTCCTTATTTAGTCTGGTGCAACTACTTCTTTACAAGTGTAAGTAGTTGAACAAATTTGTTGAGACAGTTTGCACTCCAGTATTTTACATATGCAATTTGTTGTAATGGATCACCATGGATTTCTAAGCTTTACTTTGTTATAAAAGTTACTGTGTTTTAAACAATGTATATCTATATCATGTGATCTGTGTAAGTTGAGTTGATTGTTTAGTAAGATATACACAAAATGCTGAGGATTTTGGCAAAATTGCAGTGTTCTCAAAGGTAGGCAAATTACCACCTTTTGATATTTATGGACTTGAAAGTGTGTAGTTAGAGCCCAAAGTATTTTCATCAGAGCCATCCCAGAGTTGTTATTTTCTACTGTTTGTTCAGAAGTATAAATCTACGAAGTTACAACACTATATGTGCGTATACGATTGTCCACTTTGATTAGGCTGTTGAAATTCACCAAGACTACAGTAATAATCTGTTTTGACCAAGCAGCTTCTCCCAGAAATCATCATTTGTGTGCAAAAAAATTTGTTTGCTATGCCCATCAACACACCTTTGCATCTTTGACCCTGTGATTCTTTTTGTTAATGACTTCTGCTCTGCTTCGTAATCAAAACTCTTCCTCTACTTATAAATTGATCATTACTCTAGATAAACAGTATTTGAAGTAGAGTGGGTTAAGAGCTCAAGGGGTAGGTGGGATTGCTACTCATCATTTACTGAATATCTATACAGAAACACCATACTTCTTAATATTGACATATCATTCAGATTTAACACTTGCTCTTTACCCTCCCGTTATTTTATGGGTAGAGTAGCCCTTGAAAGTTCTCAATTTTACTTACAAATTTTATATATATGATTTAGATGACAAGTTTGAAGGCAGTGTGAGTTAGGTTTTGTGCTTCAACAAATTCAATCTCTGATAAAGGGAGGGGTGTTGCATTGACAAATTTTGCCTGGTTGCCCTTGGGTGTCAATTTTGTAATTGTATGCTATTCACTGTGCAAATTGTATAAAGTATTTGGCAGTTATTCTTAGTTATTAAACCAAGTGAAGATGATAACCTTGCATTTAAAGTAAAGTAAAAACTTTGTATAACATGAAATATGAATGTTATGTGGTTAAATTGGTGTTGATACCATTTATTTGGAAAGAAAACTGCAAAGGCCATTGTCTGGCAAAAGCATTGTGTAAATTCTAATATCATTGGAAATCCATACAACAATGTATCCTGTTTTGACAATATATTTCAAAGTATTTAAACTTCACCTTCGGTCTAAAAATTAGTAAAATCATAGAACGTTAGAATCATAGAACATGTTTGCTAAAAATAACATTACCTCGTACAACAACTATATATACATACTAAAATTGTTCACCGGAAAATAAAATTCCTGTGGGCTAAAATTAGATCTTAATGACTGAAGTCCAACTTCTGTATTCATCCTTAGTGTTAATAGAAGGCTTACTTCTTTTAATAAGAAAGTACCTCTTGTGTTATATCCACGTACTATCCAAGAGCCCTTCTTTTACTTGGGGAAGGCACATCCTTGACCCAATTAAAAATGCTAGGTTACTTTTAACTTCAAGCTTTATAAAACTTGTGTAAAGCTGCAGTGTCTTGTATAGTGATTAGTCTCAAAACTGGAGTATTTTGTAATATTTGGGTAAGGATTTTTTGCACTTGTGAAGTAGTAGTGGTAATATGATTTAAGCTATGGTCACTTACATCATCATAAGCAACTTTATGCTTTGAAAGGGAATCTTGTTTCCATTGGGTGTTAATGGTACAAAACTGCTGTGCAGGAGTATTATGACCTCTTGATAAATCAGTTTGATCCAAGCACTGAGACAGTTACCACTGTAAGGGCTTCTCCTTGCACAGTGACATACAACATTGTCCAGAGCTATAGTGACTACAAAGAGTCAACATGTGAACGGTACGAACCGACTTAAACTTAACCTTCAATGGCATTCATTCAAGTGGCGAAATGACAAACTGACGAACAATGAATAATGACATCAAAGCTGTGGAGTAACCCGTTCATAAATTTTTCTATTCAAATCTAAAGTACAATATGAAATACAAATAATTACTACTATGGTTAATAATATCAAATACAACAAGATAGGCAATATGCATCAACCAAGATATTTATCGTACATATGAGAAAATCATTATCAAAGTCACAAAATATAAAATCAAATGTTCATACCTCTTGCGTACTCTACTCTTGAAGTGTTCATATATGATAATACTACTCTTTCTTTCACATCTCATAAAACTATGGTATATATGCTCTACAAAAACGTGATGTTATTCCAAGGATTTAACATGAAATACAATGAAATGAAACAAATACAACATATTCCTTCGTCTACATGATAGGACTGGAATTTGTATCAATGGTAGGTGGTATGACCATGCAATTATGGCGGATTCTACAACCACTACTCTGTTCTTAGCTTTGGATATTATGTAGCAGAGAAGGAAATCTGGCAACGTTATATGCAATGTCAACCACAGTCATGCATTTCTATCTTAATTTCCAGTGGAATAATTGTGTTCCTGGCTGGAGACATGCTTGGTTGCTTGGTTGTTTTTTTTGTCTCATATCAAGATTCTGAACTTATTGGCGTGGTCCACTGTTTCCTATTTGTGCGTAAGAACCCTGGCCACTTTACTGTTGGATCTGTGATAAGGTTACCGTTTATTTGGGTATTGTTCTCCCATGTCTCCCTCCATGGCCAGTATTCCACCTTCCTGGATTTACAAAAGTGCCGTCTGGAGATCAGTCTGCAACTGTCAGGAGCCTGTGCCATTATTTTTATGATTGGAGTCTGACGAGGTAGTAAGTCTATTCTGCTGAACATATTTTGACTAACATAAAGGATACGAAAGGTTATTCAATTGTATATTATTATTTTCCAAAAATGAGAGTATCTAACTATAATTTTCAGTTTCCTCAGAAGTTTTAGACATTTTTCATAACATTCAGAGCAGCAAATCATGCTTTTTATACATACAATATGACAAAAGTGCACAGACATGTTTCTCAACTTGATTCCTGTTCCTCTGATTGTCATCCCATGCCTCAAAAGGGAACCACAATGTCTACATTTGGATGTCAACACACAACATGTCACAGTGTATTGTAAGGCTAATGTGTGTGATCGATAAATTTTAACACTGTGTTGAACTGGAAACTGCACCATTTAATGGAATAAATATCAATTCAAGCAACAAAATCCTTCATGAGATGTTTGTCATAACAAGAAAATGATAAATTCTGGAAGTATAATGGTTAAACAACATTGATGGTTACCCATTGCAGAAATGCAGCAAGGAACAACTCAAAATTGATGTTTATCTCTTTGTACCCATTCTTAATAATGCCCACCAACAGTAAAACAGGATTTTTTCATGTGCTATTTTGTAGCTGTGCAACAAAGTAGTGTCTCGTTTTATAGTTTTTTAACATTAACTTTATCTTGGCTGTGCTCATAGCTTCTTGTACAATGTGGTATAACATTTGCCTTTATATGGCTAAGTTTGGCTTGGTTTGTAACATTTTTGCAAAAGGGAATATCATGTGATGAGTTTGACTTCGGTGATTGGTTCATAGGAAGTAATTGGTTTGACAGTTGAGGCTTGTCAGTTATCCTCTGGGCCATGGGTATAGTACATTGTCCACATTCCTAATATGGAACAAAAGGAGGACTTTTTTACTGTTCTGAAATTCCAATGTTTGTAATATTCAATTTAATATGTATTTATTTCAGTCTCATACGTCTTATTCAAATCTGAACTGTTTTTCTGTTTTACATTATATTCTGGTACACAACATATTTGTAATTCTTTGTTTTAAATTTAAGTTGACTTACTATATTTAGGAGGCAAATTTCAACCAACCTTTATTTAACATGCATTCATCAAAGATGTCATGTATACGATATTAATTGTGTAGCATACAACATACAGATTGTTCAAATAAAGTGGCAATGAAATATAAAGTAGATTGTTGATGAAGGAGTGTCAACAATTTTTACAAGAGGCTGAAAAGATTGAACAAGACCATTGAAGTCCAATGTTGAATCCAACTTTCTAATAAATGGTATTCATAAAAGACCTAGATGTCAACAGTTCAGATATAGGCATAATACCTTGTTTTATTCTTTGAAACCAGTATTGTTTGCATGTTGTCATGCTACAGTTGCCGAGGATTAATTAAATGTAAAAGATATTAAGTTTCTATAACATTAGTTTCAGCATATCCTCTCTATTACCTATCGTAGTTTACATCATCCCAGTTTGATAGCAGATGTTGATTTTTGTAGTACCTCATAACAGTAGAGGCAACAGATCCCCAACTGTTTTAAGCTTGGGATCTTTTACCGTGGTGATATACACCAAATCTGTGGTTAAGGAATCTTTCATCACTACATTTATGCGTATTTCAATAGTCAACATAGATGCTGAGATGTATCAGCTGCTACATAGGAGATCGGTTGAGTATGTAAAAGTATTGAATTCTGTGTTCAAATGCTAACCTTGCAGTAAATAGTTATCAGCAAAGTAGTATGATACCAAAGTTATACAAAGATTGTTGTCCTGAGCACAAACCACTATTTTACCTTCTGTAACTAGATCTTGCTAGGATTTTGTCCTCAGGGCTATACTTATGTAACCAACTTAAACAGAAATTCAAAGCAATTTAGTGGAAGGATACTTGCAAGCCCGTCAATAGATAACAATTTTTAGTGACAATATTAAGAAACAGTTTTTTTGGAATTTTTTTCACTAGATCACATTGGTAAACTATTCATCAAACAACCTTACAGAATAAAGAACAATTTCCGAGACTCATTCGAACTATCTGTAAAACAGTTTAAAATTTCATAAGGTCTCAAGGGAACACTGTTAATTTCCATAAAATCATGAACTTGTTTCAAACAGAAGTGTTTTGATAGCAATGTCTAAAACCTTGAAGGGGCAGATCTTGACATTCATTTGATTTTATCATTCTCAGATCTAGATTGAGTATCATTACCAGCAAAAAGAATGTGATTTTTGTGAAATGATGGCACCACACTAAAGTACTCTATTCTTATTTGCCACCAGAGATTGCCATGTTTACAAGCCAGCCTCCATTTTATATGCCTTCTTTTGCTTGATTATCCTTAGCAGTTGTTTATACCATTTGTTTTATTTGTAGCTAAAGTTTTGGCATAAGCAAATGTAAACAATTTTGATTTTAAATGAAATGAAAGCCACCAAAGTATGGCTGCATACAAGCACTGCTATCCATAGTGTAGCAAAGGTTTTGATAACAAATTATGGACACAAATTATGGGCACTTAACTGCATATAACTGCATTATGATTATTTTTGTTACCCCAACAGGAACCTGTTTACAAATACTTTTAAAGATGCCATATCTGAGCTACGCTCACCCTATTTTGTTTTCTGGAAACCGTGCCTATTTGCCTCAGTGCAACATAACAGACCTATTTCATATAGCTTATTATACTGGTAGGAACAGAGAACAAGACAGTAATGATGCCACCATGTTAAATCAATGGTGCCCAAGGCAGAGCCAACATACATAAGTTTCATAGCAAATGCAAGAACAACAATTTTGTGAGTTTGTAGTCATGTAAGTTTATCAAAGTGGGGACAAATTTTTGAGACAAAAAAAAATGAGGGCAGAACATTTTATTATTCTGTTTATTATATAGCTCATTGAACTATCCAATATTTTTAGTAAGTTACCTCAAAAGACATCTATAGCTCAAAACTGTATCAGAAGCAACTTGCCCTTACAGGCTTGGGTGTTATCCCTTGAGAAAGAATAGTGTTTACTGTGGTATTATTGATGTCATACCAAAAGTTCTATGAAGAAGAGCTTGATGGGCAATACCAGTTGGAATACTAGAAAGATGAAAAGCTCAAGAAATGATTCACAACATCTGGATGTATTGGGAAGGTGGAAATAAAGAGAGCTTTTGTTACAAGGTTACCAACCCTCATCTTGAAGCACCTTTTATTAATTTGCAACTGAATGCCCACAGGTACTAAATTACAGCATTTGTTTTGTATGATCCTTTAATACAAAGGTGGTATAAAATTTCTGAATTAAATGCTTGAATAAACTAGATGCGATCTTTCTATGTATGTAGGTATATTCATTGGTCAACCTGACATTTCCTGTGAAATTTCGATGTAATTTCCATTTTGACTTAATTTCAGAAGAACTAGAATAGGAACATGAAAGTAGAAAGTTGAAGTTTATTTGTTTGATTGAAATAGTGTTATAAGCAAGGTAATGGTATTATTTTGCTTTCATATTCAAGTAACATGAAATACAATGTGCAAGTGAAAATGGTTGTTAAATATCGAGACACCACTATGTGGTGCCAAAGATACTACAAATAGAAGTAAAAATCAGCTCTTGAAATTTTAGGAGCAGGAAATTGCAGGCAAGACTTTTCTTTTTGAAGTCTCTACCCCACTAGCAGGATAGGGTTAGTAAAAGTGGAATACCTCTTTTTTTCTTGTAGAACACAAGCAAATCAGCTAGATGACAGTTTTCTTGTTGCAGGTCATGTCATCTTTCTGTTATCCCTGTAGCTTTTCTGACAGCAGTGGGAGTTTCTGTTTTTCTTGTCGATAATTATTATTGATGATGGTAGGCAATACTTATTTTTCTGAATTTAAGAGAAAAATTATGTGAGACTTCCATGGAGGATAGGGAGCTAAAAGCCCCAGATGATCTTACAGTGTTTGTGCTACAGCAAATTGTATGAATTCACTAAAGCAGGAAGCGCACTGCTACTTTCACTTGTAAGTTATACATTTGCAGGTCTTCAATGCTTACATTTTGACTGATGACTAGTCTAATAAGATAAAAGCTCTTT
>JAAAKL020008083.1:0-16260 GCA_010016065.2 Carybdea cf. marsupialis auct. non (Linnaeus, 1758)
AAGGAAAAAAGGTTTTGGAGTGTTGTTTGAGAAATTCCTATACCTTTGGCGGCCACTGAAACTAAAAGAAGAAAATCCCTGACATTGAATAACGTGACAGAGATTAACAAAGCTGGGAACTCTGTTAAATTCCCATACAAGAGGTGTACCTATACCTATCGAGTCCAAGATAACCTTAACTCTTGCAGAAAAAGATTTGCTCTGGCTTTTCACTCTGCGTGCCGTGATGCACTTAACGATGTAGCTACGTTCAGGCGACTACGTCGGCATCTTGTTGGCCACGCCTTATAAAAACAATTTATAAGCCCAATTAAAGATGCATAAACACTTTGTCGATATCGACGTATGAGCGCTGTTCTGTTTGAACAGCTGACCGACCTACTCAGTGAATTGGACTGAAAGTGGCTGAGTAGACTACAGTCACGTGTACCCCTCACGTGTTCTTCATCCATCTTCAACGTGATACATGCGTGACAAGGCTATCAAAAGACAAGTGCACTCCATCCGATGGGGTTCTTGAGTTCCCGTCTCCCCAATTTCCCTCTCATGCACTGCCTGTTTTAGGGAGTGCCGACTGTGCCACGACACAGGGCTCCGCACCTAAGACGGAAATTGAGGGCTCCGCACCTAAGATGGAAATTGAGGGCTCCGCACCTAAGATGGAAATTGGGGGCCCCGCACAGGTCATTGAAGAAAAAAATTGTCATTATGGCACAGGGCCCCCTCTTGTCAAAAACCGGCGGTGCTCACATGGACTGGGTGGGCCCCGTGAAAATGGTTAAGAGAAGTTGTAAAAGCTTCCCAGACCTAGGATCGAACCCTGCCCGGTAGTTTTCAAAGGAAGCTCTTAGATCACATGGCCACACGCTACACAACATAAACTCTAAAACTCTACACCAAACTACAAACGAAGCACTTAACATAACAGTATTTTACCTTTGGCGATGTCGAATTGGCGTAATAATAATCCTCTGATTTCGGCGATCCAAGCATCCTTCACTTCCTTTGATTTTGCCTTTGGAGAAAGATGAACATAGCAAACAACTTTAATTGTTGAACAATCTGTTAAATATATAGACCTCTGACAAGAACACCGCAGCCTTGGCTCGGTAAGGGCAGGTTCGTATGTTGGAAATCTTAATGTCATTGTAGGTTCAATCGCATCTTAATACGGCCTCACTTGATCAACATACGTAAAAACCTCCGGCTGTAATACAGTACCATAATTTGTTCGCGGTGCACAACAAAAAATTGCCTCATATAGCAAAATCGTTATGTCGTGATAAGCTTTCTTCGTCTTACACTTGTCGTACAGTTGTACTAGAAATCGTACTTACAAAGTTGGCCTCTCGCTCTCGATTTATGTCAGAAAATATATATGATGGAGTGGTTATACTAGACATCACAGTAACCTATAAAAGAAATATATTTGAGGAGATACTTTCAAATCCTCTCTTCTCGATGACCACAGAAGTAACATTGATTTCAAACAGACTCATCGTCAACTACGGTCTTTTGACATGAAATCACAAAACCTGAGATCAGGAATGTCAATACTGGTTCTGGTTCAAAGCCTTGCATCAAGCTCCTGCATTTCGCAACTTTTCATAATACGAATCGATTTTCATAGGTACCAATACTTCATTTAAAATTTGTCTGCTCAAATTTCTTGTAGACATTAACTGTCCTCATGCCCCATATGCTGACGCATGCGCTATGAATAAGTCACTAAATGAAAGACTTTGAGGTGCCGTTCTGCTGATTTGATCCATATAGTGGTACACCTGGTATTGAAATGGACGAGAAAATAAAACTTGTTGATACATAAATAGCACTACTATCCATCACGACAAAAGTTCTACGATTTTCAAGCTAGTTACCTGCAAAACACGAATTTCCTTCCCAGCTTTAAAAGCAAGCTCGAACTTTGCTTCGTCACCCTTAACGTGTTCCTTCAATCCTACGTCATCAATCTACAAACGGAACAGAAAGTAACATATTTGTGAGTGGGCATTATAGTTTGGGGTAAGGGTACAAAGAAAGGTACACTTAATGAGAGTAACTTCGTGTTGCTGTGACCCCATCCGCAGTGGATCAAAGAGTACTAGCGTTCATGTTCTAAATTGGAATTATTTACGTCTGCCCGGTTAACAAAAGAATTAATGAAAGTTTGATTATTTTGAAGTTTCACATTCAACTGGTAAAACATTCCCACCCTTAAATTCCTAGCATCGGTCTACATGAAGTTCTCACTCATTTCTACCTCTGACTTCAGTAATTCATCTGCATTGAAATCTACAAAGTTTACATCAAAATCTTCTCGCTGCAATTTTACATATAGAATTATGGATTTTGTGAAATCTCGAATATGGATCTGAAGTCGTAAAAGCTATGTTAACAATTACGATGTATTGACCTTGTGCTAAAAATGTCAAAAGAACACTTGATCCCACCTAACGCAAACTACGATACGATTTGAAACATAAAATAGGTGATGGTGAAATAGAATTCACTAACCTTGATCTCATCCTTGAATTGGTAAACATAATGTTCCTTTCCATGGTCCGTCTCCTGTAGCTCCTTTTTCGATACAATAATCCCCTTTTCGTACAAAAACAATTGGCGATTCTTTCCACGCAAGTTCGACATCTGCTTCAGCATGCTTTTATGAATTCCCCATACCACAAAGGCGTCTTGGAGCAACAGCTTGCCTAGTGCATTCATATTACCCTGTAAAACGTGGATCATTGAATAATGTTTTCACAAAAGGTAAAGGTGTAAGTAACAATGTTACTTATTCATAATTATTCTTATGTCGTGGTCAGATATTAAAGACGTAACTGTGACACAGCCATACGCCCTCAACAGAAGTAAACTGGCAAGAAGAGATGGTCAAAAACGTACTAAAAATACCACAAAAATAAAAAAGTAACACAATGAGCCAATATTTTTAGTGGTTTAAAGCACATGAGACTCGTTTTATGCTAACTTCACCAGAAATGTGAGAAACATTGCAATAGAAAAAGCTCGAGGAGAGGAATAATTGTTGGTTGTAAAGATTTACTAAATTATCAGCTTACGATACCTACATACTATCATTATGCCAAAAGTACGTAGCCCCTCTTAACTGGCAAAACGTCCTGCAGTATATTAATAAAACAACTAGCAACTTTAATTTTTTTTAATCACTAAAAAATTACAAAAGAGTTCCTACCATGTTATATATCCCAGGTTCCTAACATTGCCGTGACGAGAGCCCATACGTTACATCATTCTACGTTGTTATATTAAGGGCTACCCGTTTGAAGGACGCGGTTCCAGAACATAGATCTTCAAGTGAATTGGGAGTTACAAACGCAGCCATTGCGATAAGTAAGTTATGCTCCTTATGGCTTGGGTTTGAATAGCGTACAGTAAGTTAGATACTGAACCACGAAGCATTTAATAAATGGACATCCGTACAGAAGTCAAAACGTTTAAGAATAACAGCATGTACAAACCAACTAAATGTATCGTCGACTTTAACCCATCCGTTTTGTATCCACGTTTGCCCATGGGGGTTTGATTAATTTGTTCATCAATTCATTACTATCCCAATTTAAAATTATAACACTTTAATTTAGCTCCGTGGACGTTTACATGGGATATCACTTTACGAAAAGAGAATTAAGTAACAAAAACTGTTTACCAAATATCCAACAAGTCCAGATGAATGCATGACATCATTCAAATGACGTAAAACTTTCTTCATTGTATCAAGTGCCCCCTAAAAAGAAATGTAAAGGAGCCCTCTCAATCATTTCTGAGTTTGTACTCTCTGAAAACATTGTTTGATACGCAATGAAAATTGTGCAAATGCAATGACATACAATCAATTATAGGTAAGGGTACCATCAAATGAAATATCATATACTTGAAGGGTCAACTGTCATGTTATGTGAGCATCTTCCACATAAGATCATGAATTGACTAACGCCCACTTTCAAACATGCCCAGTAGCTCACAAAAGCTCGAAGGTAACGTAGCGATGTAATATTCAGGTCAAGGTAGGTAGAAGGCAGTTGACTACGCAGGTGAAGGCTAAACTCCCACTGAAGCATCACAAAAGCAACTGCGTGTGAGAAAATGACCAACCTTGAGAAACAAGTTTGCCTGCAGAACGATGTTTGAAGTTGGTGTTTACAGAAAAATGCTGTTGGCGGCAGTTGGCAACGACCAAGCACATAAATCATTCAGAGCAAGTAGCCGAGTCTCCGTGTAAGTGTGGTTTTATGCAGATTGTTTGCTGTCAATTGAGGATTGGTAACGATTAGTGTACTGCATATATTCGCTCTTATCATGAGATCTGTACGCCTACAGATCCATGGAAGTAGTAGCGAGTAATTTTAGACGTACTACTCTTACCAATACTTCTATTCTTATTTAGCCTCAACAATAATTTCAGTCATAAGACACTTCCTCCCAACAAAAAGCTACATTAACAGACGTTGACGGCCTTGTGCGTAGCAAAGTCTTCAAAAGTCTATAAAATTATTCCCCCTGGATTATTCTTGACAGCGCTTTTCTGACGATCGCTTTTCACTTTCAAATATAAAGAGTCTTCAACATCTGCTCTCTGGTGTATATCTATCTTCTGCTTTCCTTGATGATCCTTCTAATTTGCTGGTTCGCTTTCTTCACTGCAACTCCTCGGCATCCAATTACAACTGCAAGTATTTCGACTTGATAGCACGGCCCTCTTTCTCTTATCTCAAGAGCCAACTGATGATATTTTTGTAAATTCTCTCACTGTTTTTCTTGCCATTTATTTTGCTTGAGCATGACACTTCTACTAAAGGGCTTTTTCTCTCCTCGGTGTCTTTGAATGTTATACCTGGCCTTCTGACTCTGGTCATCTTTCTAAATTTATACTCAAAATCCCCACACATTTTCTTGCCATTTCTTTACACCACCCCTTTTCCAATGTCCATCTATACCATACAGCTCCTCCCAGTATCAACCCTTCCTGCTTACCCCACTCAATACAAAAGACATCAACGCGTTATTGTGCCAACGAAGGTAGTCAAGCCCATTTGCACCTTACATTCTGATAACAGATGAGGATACCGTTTCTTTCTGTTCACCACATAATCTAACACTGTCCTTTGATACTAACAACCCACTGTTTCTTTTCTTTCCTTTGCGCTTGCCTCCACCATCCCCCCCCCCCCCTACACTTTGATTAGTGCACAAACCTTCTTCGGATCTATATTGCATTTTCGCCACTCATGACTTTCTTTGTCCAATAACTTGTATATCTCACTCTGCATGTCTTTAGTTTGATGATGTTCTATTCTATTGGTTTCTCTTTTCTTCTTTATTTCGCTCTTTAACCTTTTCCAATTGTTTAAAACTATTTTCCACCCTTTTTAAGGCCGAAGACACTACTAGGAACGGGGTTACTTTCCCCTTCAGATGACAATCTATTCATACCTGCAGTTTCCTCTCTGTCCTATCTCTCGAAACATAGTTTTCCCACTTCACGAGAGCAGATGAGAGTGCACAGTACCTCCAGGATCGTGGCAGGCAAGCTCAGGGTCGGTTTGAACTCATGACCCTTGGATTGTGAGAAACTACCATTATACCACTACAATGTTTCTCTTCAAATCACCGCCCAACTTTTACTTTCAAACCATTCTCCTCGAACACTACACTTCCTCTGAAAATTTGTACTACTTGCTCCGCCTCCCAACTGATCAATCTAACTTCCATTTCCCATTTTCTTTTCCGTGCAATAATGATTCATTTGTTAACGGTATACGCCAGCTAGTTAGCTAACCTTACCTTAGCATCATGGTATGCATCTTTGTTCTCTTCGTTAACATAAAAACTCATTCTTATCCTTTCTACTCTGTGCACGTTGTTTCGACCAAAAATTCTCTCAATGATCTTATAATGTTATGTAGCTGGCTTTTTGCACATACATCCATGAGGCACGCAACAACAGGAATAACTCTACAATTAATCGTCATTATGACATCTTTGTCTTTCTTTTCTACCAATGCCTTGATTCTCTTTTCCACTTCACTTTTTATCTGAATCATAATCTTCTCCATATCAATATCTTCACCCTGTTTGTAAACTAAAAGTTGCACAATTCATTTTGCTCTGAATCTTATGATCATTGCAGACCATCGCCTTTTACCATATTTCTTCTTTTACATTCAACCACATGGGCAATATCTAACTGTTCATGTCCTTATTTGTAAACTTTGACAATACCAATAAGCAAACTGTCAGTCCTCATTATGCATCTGTCTCCTGAAAGACCCATTCTATATCCTTTTGTTTAACGCAGCAGCATATTAATAGATACAGCTATTAATAATAATAATAATAATATATATATATATATATATGATAATAATAGAGATCAGAGGAGGCCTTTTTATATTAATCCACCTACTGAATTCTCTCCTATTCTCAATACTGATCTCTAGCCTTGTTTTCCTTTTGCTCATTAGTTCCTTGATGACTTTACACGCATTACTTGCAATTCCAATCCACAATCTATTCGCAACATCTACTACTATATAGTAATTAACAGATTCTAGACATTAACAAGATAAAAGGTTACCAAATAAAAGTGTAAGAGTTGTGAGGTTTTTGTCCAGAATGCCGGGGGGTCCTCTTATAGCCATCATAATTTTTAGAAAGCTTTCATCAAGCACACCACAAGTATCTCCCCTCGCAGCTATCATTGTACCGAGTGGAAAACTCTTGGGTGCGCAATGACAGAGAAGGTTTATCATGCAGTTCTCCGTAAGGAGAACGACAGGGAGGGATTTAGAGATGATTTGAGCACGATACTCTTCATTTCAAAGACTATTTACTACACAATATCAAAGTAATCTTCAAAGAGGTATTGAATACAGGCAAGACAGACATGCGCAAAGGTAGCAGCCTGGAGCAGATATGACATACGAACGGGTTATTCTAGACTGAATTCCCTCACCCTGCCTTTCATCCTACTGAATCCGGAAAAACAACGGATAGATAATAAATACTCAATATTTCTCACCTGTAACTCTGAATATGCAGGGGATTTCTTATTAGTGAATTTCATCATCTCACCGATAAGTAATTGGTATTTTGTAATTCTCTGAACTGGTTTCAATAAGTATGAATCAAGTGGAAGCTGATGATGGAGTTTTGATTGGCATTCCTAAAGTAAAGAGGAAGGAGATGAATTTACTAAGAATAGAGTTGGAAGATCGAGCCATAAGAAAATCTTATCCAAACCTAATCAATTCACGGAACAAAAGTGTTGATCCACTTAAAAACACATGTCCCAAACTTCTAGAGCGTTATCCAACCATACTTCGATAAGGCATTGTCTTCTCTTATAAAAATTTGTGGTATCTCTATGGTATATGACCAAACCTGACCGGAACAACAGTTACTTCTTCTTGCACAAGAGCACTTAAATTTTTATTAGGGACTGGTCCGTAAGGTAATTTGGCATTATCTTCTCCACTATTGCTTGAATCAGTTATTTTTACTTTTTCTCTCTTGGTTAGGTTTGAATACAGTACGTTACCAGCGTAAAAAAAAACCCAATTGATAATGATGAGCTAATTCTCATTCATTGCCTCTTACCTTGACAAATACTGTGTTCTGAAGTTGTTCACGAAGAGCCTCGGAATCAAGTTTGTTTTGACAGTAGTCTTCATACAATTGGAAATTTTCCTTCTACAATTTCAACACATGTCAAAAAGAAAAACACGGAAACAGTTGAGTATTGCTTATAATTGGAAGGCCATGATAAAAAGACTTGGAAGACTTTAGCTGACATTGGATGATAACTCAAATAAAGAAACACCACGAGCAAATGACAGGAGAAACAAGGAATCACCTTCTTACAAGTTCTAAAATGAGAATGCTTCTTGGCACAAAAACAAGCAACCACCTCGGGGCCTGCAATAATCTAGTTTTTGCTCTTTCTAACACCTTTCCCACTTCTGAAAGACTTCTGCTTTAATAAAATATAATTGAAGTGCCAAATGATTAGGAAGGAGCGCTAGAAGGGGTTTCATGTTCGCGTCAAATCCACAAAGTATGTATCGACGTCTTCGTGCTTAAGGTCAGCGTACTGCGGAGGTGGATGTATAATCTGTTGTCAACATACCTGTAAACAGATTTCAACGGTTATCTTACTTTTTGCAGTCATAAAATGTCTGTCCCAGAAACATTGTCATGACGAAATCATCTTGTCGGAATGTTGCCCTCCCACTCTCAATAACTACAAAACATACTAGAGAAGTGTCCTGAATTTCCTTCAATCATGGAAACTAATCATACTTCCATTTATACCTTCTCAGTGAATATCTTTCCAATACTGCTTGAAGTGCCATCGCTTGTCTTTAACTCTTTGAGGAAAACACTTAACAAAAAATAAGAAAATAAATTGCCAATATTATGTTATTAAAAACAACGCAGTACATCAATCAACAGGCGGTCACGATTTAAATGGTTCTTTTTTTATAAGCAGGCATCCAGTTTCACAACTATTTACAAATGCAAAGAAAAAAATGCAAAAAAGGATGAATGGTCTACATTGCCGTCTGCTTGTGCCTATGCACGATTCGGGTTGACATGGATTAGTTATTCTCTCTTTTTTTCGGGAGTATGTGTGACAAAGGAGCTGGGATGAGATCAGATAACAAATTTTGTAACAGGACTGAAACCACAGACCGTATTATGGGACAGGGTTGATATCAGATTTCGTATTTACGAGCAGGGTTGATATCATAGATCGTTAGCAGGAATAGGCTTTAAATCAGAAGCCATGTCAAGGAGCTGGGTTGAAACTAGATGACGTATTTCGGGCAGGGTTGGCACCAGCGGCCATATTTCGGGGCAGGGTTGATCACAAGGTCCCTTTCTGTCTTGGCGGAAACAGTTACGTAACGAATATGGCTGTTCTGTGCAAGATACTCGTATAAATGGAGCCCTTTTAGTGGTCTTAGTAAATTGATGTGTACTTTTTTTACTGAAGGCAGCAAATTTCGTTGTATTATGGAAGGTAGGACATAAAATATTGCCTTGAGAGTCAAAAACGTTAGGTGCGTGTCATAAAGGGAGTCGAGTACGGTTAAGCTCTTGATTTTTGTGATTATATTCGGAAAATCGCATGGGACTGTCATGTTTGTATGTGACAATGTAATGTATGTTGTCTATGCAAAATCGAGATTGTCGTATTATAATTATGCACATAATCGCCCATGAAAATTTGAGGTCGAGTTTTGTATGGCATACAAGAGTGGCATCCCTTCGGGACACAAATCCAAAGAACTGATGTCTGAGCCCACAGTGCTTCATGTGTGCAATTCAAGTTCCTAGTGTCCTTACGGGTACCTTCCGCAACTCAACGTAATGAGAAATATGGCCTCGTGTAGCTGCATAAAGAAGGCATACAAAGAATCGGTCCGCACAAATTAATTTAGTACTCTTATCCTCGCAGCAAAAATAAAACCAATTAGTTGAACAGTGTATTGCTAAACAGCCCCCTCCCCTTATAGAAGACAGAGGTGCTATCTCCAGTTAACCAGAGCAGAGTTACAGATAGCTCTGGAAATAAGCTTCATGTGCTATTTCGAAAACCTCAGGCCAGAACGTTATTTCATATCTCGGACCTACAATCTAGAATAATTCATCTTCAAGTCTAAAAAAGTTGATACCCCTAACAATTTTCGACACAAATTAAAAGATAAATTTTCTACTGAAACTCAAGTAATTTCCTCTGTGCTGTACAGAATGATCAAAAATTAAAAGGTCTCCTCTTTCACACTTCATTTTCATGCTCTTTCAGTCAAGTATAATTGTTAAGGTTTCCATTAACATTTAACATATCCATAAAAACTTCTATTATGTAAACAAGGTCAATTAATGCTATCTATACCATCTGAAATTATGGTGTGTATTTTTTTAAAAATATTAGTGTAATCTATTTCTTCCTTTAAAAACGTGATTTATAACATTTTACTCAATTTTGATTTATTTTAATATTAGTTTACCTATAGTTTGTATGTGGGTTTGGGGTCCTTTTATGGTTTGTCGGTCGCGTTTTTCATTATTGCACTTGTTGTTGTTTTTGTTTTGTGGTAGTAAAAGAGATACATACATACATGTATACATTACCTGTTGTGGAAGTTGTAGATTTCCACAATATTCCCGAAGACGATATGCTTTTTATTTCGAAGGGATTGAGGAATGTCGTAAGCTGGGTCGTCAAACGCCTCATAGTAGCCCTTTCAAAGAAAAAAATACAAACCATAACATCAGACTTAATTTTTTATTTTTTAGAGATTATTGACTGGCGTTACGGGGATGTAGAGTTAGATGGTCAGTTTTGTGTGAGAGTTAAGGTTTTTTATTATCATTTCACCCTGTTCAAGGCCAAAGCCTCTACTTTTACCCTTCGGATGACAAGCTATTCACGCTTGCTTTTCATGTTATTCATGCTATTCATGTTTGCTATCCATGCTATTCATGCTTGCAGTCCCCTCTCTGTCCTATCTCTCGAAACATAAGTTTCCCACTTCACGTGAGCAGATGATAGAGACAGATTAGAACAACAATCTGATGAAAGGCAACGACGGCAACTGAAAAATTCTAAAATACAATTTTAGATCTCCTTCCACTATTCTGCTTTTTCAAAATCAATTTTTTTCTTTCCTACTCCTAAAGCTGAAAGGCCTCCACGCACCTCACCATTATTCTGAAAAGAAAAATCCGTTCAGAAAGATTTTCGAAACCGCCAACGAAGATGGGGCAGGAATCTTCATAAAGCCAACACGAAGGCATTGGTATATAACGGGCGACCGACACTGACCTACAATGGAAACATTAACACACCGTCGAGTTTGGAAGTTGAAGGGCCCTGAGTGAAAATGAGGCTTGAGGGGCCCTATGACGTCACCCATCCGGTTCAGGTGAAATCATGCAGTGGAAGTTTGCAGGCGTCGTATTTTCTCTGTGGCTCATGTTTCACCTTATGTCCAAGAAATCAAAATCGGTAGACACAGATGTCTTTTTTCTTAACATAAAAGGGCGGGGCACATGAAGGGCCATGACCGAGTTGGCCTACCCCTAAGGTTACCACTCACGTAAAAAAGTAAGTAAAGAACAGCTGTTCCCAAAGTTGCTGTCTACCAGGACCAACTTACCTCAACTACACACTGAAGGTCCTCCACATAATCGTACTCAGTTTCTACTAATTCTTTCACAACTTGCCTACAAAGAAGGGGAGAGGAATAGTACTTCAAACGCAAAGAGGAATAAGGAATAAGGAATGCCCCCTATCCACCTTACGATAGAGGCAAAGATAAAAGAATAATTCTAAATACCTACTAAGACTCAATATTTCATTTGGCGTGGAAAAAAGTTTTCATAACCTCCAAAATTAAAATTCAACGTTCGAAAAATTTTTTCACAAAACAGTTGACACAACGAAATACCGGCTGAGGATCCCATTTACTTGATGCGACTCGCATGGAACAGAATTTTGGAAATTACGTTTTAAAATGTGGAGGAGGAGGAGGAGGAAGGGGCGGGGGCTCAAACGTTTGAATCAAGTTTTACGCTCATTAACTTGTCAAGAGTCCTTTAAATTCCATTAAAACTGTGTGTTTCTGCGTCATAAGGTGTTTGAGTACACCGATGAAGATCCCACAAAAGCACATTCACCTACCTATCATTACTTTAATCAATAAATTTTACTTTACAATCTACTAGGAAATTTGCTTTGGCAGCAGACAGGGTTAGCCTTAATTGATTTACACAAAACACGTGAATAAAACCTGAGGGGTGACCAAACCTTTCTAGGTCCTAGGACCAGCCTTGGATTGTTTGAGTCAGGCTGGGCAACATTCAATTTTTTTCAATTCAATTCACTACCAACACAAGTTACATTAAAACCCTACTTCTCAATAATCAATCAAATGCTATTTACTTGTCTTCATTGCTTTTAAGTACTTTTAAATATAAAAATGTCCTATTACTGTAAGTGGGCTGAAATGCAGTGCATTGAGCCGCACAAGAAGACATCGAAATCCGCGGTTTTTCCATGCCTGGTCTAGAAAATCATTTCTTGAAAATGATCTAAAATCGAATCGAATGAGAACAGTATTACCTATAACTCTAAGATTTGCCAGGGAAATCTGGGAGACAGACACCACTAAGGTAAGTGGCATGAACTGTAATGGATACAATGGTGAGCTGAGTGGATATAGGGTACAAGCTTGAGTTTCAATGCCACAGCAATACAATTGTAGCATATGCCCATGTAGACAGTAAATTAGAGTGCGAGAAGTATCACCATGCTAGTCATACTACAACATTTCAAAACATCATTATCGATCTTGACTTAGGGCAAATATCAATCACAAGCTTAAATACAATAGTATAGGTGGTCAAGTGCGTAAAACAGCTGCCTGGTAATCTAAGGGCTATGAGATTCAGAGATTTCCACTGTATTAATGTCCTTGAGCGGTGTATGAATTCTATTGTGGTTCATCGTACCAAGGTATAAAACTGGGACATGGCTATGGTAGCTGAAAAAGACGTAAATGCTGTGTGTGCGGCTACTACTACTAGTTAAGGAAAGCTTCTTTTATAGCAACGCGTTTGCCCAATGTCCGAGGCGGTTGGTAGCGTCCTTCTTCATCTTCATCAAAATACGAGGTGTGAAAAGAAAAGTTCTAGGCACCAAAGTAAAACCACTCTTGCACGTATCAGGGGAGAAAGCATTGCTAACATGTATAACTTTTTAATAACAGAGCTTTAAATACTTAATCCAACGCTCTCAAACCCAGAAGTGCACTCCACGTACATGATACGCAACCCTACTCAATCAAACAATGTTTATGACGACTATTAAAATACATCTGCGGTTTTCAACTGGTTATGTGGAAATAAAGTGGCATCAGCATTTTTCAATGGAACCTGCCGCATGTGTTCCTCGACCTTTGAGTGTGTCATTGGTGCTCCATACTCATTTCCCACTTTCTCTGTACTTTAACCAACACAATACTTAAACGCTAGCACGAATAACAAAAAAAGAGCCTCACACCGTTTTACCACTAAAAATAGCATCAAAACGGGGCATTTATGTAGAAGTTCCCGACTGCTCGTGGTGAAATCACAACATACTCATACAACAGTTGCCTAGTGGTGCATCGATGTCAACATGAAATCTTTCGTTTATAAGACAAAAAAACTCAAGAAACAAGCAGTCGTACTCGATGAGTATATTGAGTTCATTGAATATAAGTAAAGTGCAAGCAAAAAGCAGAACTAATCTGCTTACCTCATTTTTCTAGCTAGCGCAGCATCTTCTCCTTGCTCTTCCACAGACAACTGAAACGAGAAATACAGATTTTGAACATTCCTGACTACGGAACACTATAAAAACTGAACTTGAAGAGTTGATTCGTGGTAAAGGCCTTCAAAATTGCGTAACAGAATTTCTTTTTCTAGAAACTCTCGTCAGACACTGGTCACTGCAATCGTCAGAACGATTTTGCGTGGCATTTGTAGGAAATGAGAGGAATTAAACACGTTCCTGCAAGTAACATCTGCGTCACCCATACAGTCGATGGTTAGGGAGGAACAGTATTAATAGCTTTAATTTCTAACCATTGCTTCTCTTTAAAAAAACAATGAATAATTTCCATCCCAATAACATCGTTCTATTCCCCTTCCATAGATGAAGTCCCCCTCACAACAAGGTGACCGCTGTATGTAAACGATTCTAAACTGGAGATTATCTATGAAAAAGATAAGTTTGGAATACATTGGCAGCCATAATAAGAATTCCTTCATCGTACGTCAAATGAAGTAAAGAAGACTTCTGGGGGAGACAACATATCTCTCATTGAGCTAAGTCACATATTGTGCCATATAAACAACACCACAAATTAAATCAGCTCACAGACCCGTAAAAGCCTTGCAGCCTCCACATGAAACGAGCAGCCTATATTATAACATCCATCTTTATTTCATGTTTTTATAAATGCTTCAAACTGACATAACAAATGTGCGATTCCAGGACATCGGCGGAATCGATATTACGACCCTTCGTTTACATCCGTTTAAACTTCGTATTATTTCCTGAATACCAGTAGCACGTCGCATTCCGTACATGAAAGAATAACGAGCGAAAGGCGAATAAAGCAACTCATATTGCCCCTGACAAGGATTCATATTGCCCTTGACAAGGATTCATATTGCCCCTGAAAAGGATTCGCACTGCCCCTGACAAGGATTCATATTGCCTCTGAAAAGGATTCGTACTGCCCCTGACAAGGATTCATATTGCCTCTGAAAAGGATTCGTACTGCCCCTGACAAGGATTCATATTGCCCCTGGCATGGATCAACTGGGACCCTACCTTCTTTTTAAGTTTAAATGATCTCCTTAAACTCATGTTTCTTTTAGGTCTTTGGGGCTGCGATGGCAGAATTTCTATACTTCTCCGTTTGTCTTGCAGTATTGCATCATCTGCAGACTTTTTTCTCGGTTGCGCAGTTGGTCTCTTGTTTCTGTTAGCGTCTTCTTCCGATTTGTTGACCGACTGGGGATGAACAGGTTGAACTGGTCGCTCTGCCTTGGAGCTCAACTTTTTCAAGCTAAAAAAACCAAAAGCATAAAGCAGTAGAACGTATATCACGGTAATCACATTGTTACCTACATTGAATATCTCTGTTCCCTTAACAGTTGCATAAATATGGTTACTTTTAGTATAGTACTAAACCGAGAAAAAGTTAAAGCCATTCTTCAAAAAGGTAAAAAAAAAGTTAGGTTACTAATAAATATTGGCTTTATAAACAACATTTGAAGCCGATGAAATTTAGGCTCTGATTTATTCAAATTACTAATTAACCACTAGTGAACTATGTTAAAGGTTACAGAAATGTAAAACAACATATTTTTGGTCACCTAAAATCAGAAAATAACTCTCAAGTTATCATTCTTTGACAAAATTTCACATAAATGGTTTGTTTCTTTATGATAGTCACGATAGCAACTCAAGGCACTGACACGCACAATTTCTCATTTTGGGAGATATAACGCTATATCTACAGCCACTGGTCTGCGAGAACCCATACCCCCCCCCATATACCTCATTGGGTCCAGGCATGAAGGAACATTCTGTCTAAAGATGTATAAAAGGAGTTACTGTCTTCTCATTCATTACAGCACTACACGAAGTAAAAGACAATCAAGGAGTAGCCAACCCAATTTATACACGATGTGAATACCAGGATACGATAAATGTTCAGAAAAAACGGTGACGAACACTTAGGAGTGTTAAATTTAATGGGGGGTAGTGACACGTAAAGGAGTTCTTGACAGTGAGCTCTGCGGGTCACAAGGTGGATCTTACTTTAAAAATTTCAATGACAAGCTACAGGTATGAGCAAAACGTTATAAGGTTACGTCTTTACAGCCTTTTTATATAGAATATTGCTATCGTATTGTCGCGTAGCAAGCAAAACATCTACCTTCCCCAAACACACTGACATCAACGTGGAACAAAGTGATCTCAAAGGTCTCTGAGTTAGGAAAAAACTTTATAGGTATACGCAAAATACGTTTAGAGCCAACATCACTTAGTAAATCGACGAATTATCGTCATACTTATAATCCAAGCCCTGGATATTAATGTATGCAAGCTTATTTATATTAATTCATCTGGAAGCTTCACGTACCTACATATAAAAGGTGTTACGCAGGGTGTGTTATAAACTGCTGTTGCTGATAGTAGAAATTTCAAATCCATTGGGCATTTCTTATGATAAAAGTTCTCATAATTCAATGTCCATAATTTTGGGGGGTTTAAAATTACCAAAAAACAGTTTATTGGTTTCTGTAACGTCGCATAATGTGCATTTCGTATGTTACAAACCACATCATATGATATTACGCAATAGGAATTCAGCAGCTTCATGGATTCGTATGTCATGTATTGACAATGAATTCACTCAATAACACTCAACTGTTCCAGTCCATATCTGTCCTCAAATTCTTCACTCATTACTGTCTCTAATTGTGACTTTTGCCATGTACGTTATCATTCTTCGGTTGCAGCTTTTTAGTATTGATTGTCTTCAGCCCTTCCCTCACAGCTCAGCCTTCTGGTCCATATAACATGGCCGATCTAAAACAAGCATCTTAGACTCTTACCCTGTTCCCCTATTCTTCAATGGTATGTTACTC
>JAAAKL020008084.1:0-12654 GCA_010016065.2 Carybdea cf. marsupialis auct. non (Linnaeus, 1758)
TAGTGTGTTAGTATTTGATTGGAAGTTAGTATTAGGACAAAGGTTAGTAATTACAGGAAGAGGAAATCAAACATACATAAGAATTACGTGGACTAGAAACTCTATCGTGACATTATTTAGAAAATGAGCTAATCGATCTGCTAGTGTCAAAGATCGAAAGTTTTAGTAGGCCTATGCATAATTTGTAGATATAAACTGAATTTGGTAAGTTCTTGCCATACCTCGTAGCTTTGTAACTTTGTTTGGATTTTCGATCTGTCTTTTCTTGTACCGCAGAATGAAATATCTGTTTGAGTTACGAAAGGTGAAATTGCTTTAAGCAACGGATTCAGGATTGTTTAACATTTTCCTAAATCATTGATCACAGCAATCGTCTGAAGCTATTTGTTAGCTGTTACTTAACTAAATGTTTACGCTTTCTACCCCTGATCATTAGCGTACATATACGTATGCTAATACGGAAATTACTTTCTTACATTTTACTCGTTTTGTTTGATGTCAGTTGTTATTACTCTATTGAAAGATCTTGTCACAGAAATAATTTAAAGAGTCTTTAAAGTGCACCTCTAGTGGTCAGAAATATTTTGGTATTTTGTATTTTGTACTGATCTGAAAAGCCTCGGTCTAAGCAGTGTACTTCATGTAAAACCGTGTAAAAGAGCTCAAAACTGCAAAACTGGCCGCCTACATGTTTGCCTCGTATTGAATTTTTGTGCATCAACAACTGAACTTCCTTGTTCCTTATGACGTAAATTTTCTTCCTGATGACGTCAAAAATTGCCTCGTTCTGGAAAAAGTTCCTTGAAGAATCAACCACGAAAAACTGCACGTGAGACCAAATCTTACGTACGTGGCAGTTTGATTTCTTGAAACAAAATGAACAAAATATAATAAAATATCTGATCACTGGAGGTACACTTTACATACTTGCATTAGAGGTGAAGTTTGTGATCAATCCCCTCTTCCCTTGAAGATAGCCGGTCGCGCCCCTTGATTTTAATTACTTTAGCTGGTGACATGTCCCCTCTCCTGTATTCTTGACCTCCCTTGCCGCCCTGATATACCAATATTTACAGTCTCAACACCCCTTCCATACCAAGAAAACCTTTCTAAATGGCAACTAGTTCTTCGCATTCCACTGATTTGCTCGGAACTTGATTTATTCAACAAGAAATGTAAGGATCTCGAAGTATGGTTGTTGGCTAGAGGTTACAATTACGAGTTAGGTAATGAGATTTTCAGACAGTAAAAGCAAACCGGCAAATCGACAGTTCCTCGTGTAGTACTACTGTTGATTGGTATTCTTATTTGTTCCCCATTTGCCTCATCGAGTCCACTCTGTTGGAAAGCGTTGTCTCTTGGTTGAACCTCTGTACATATATCTCTCGCAGTGACAAACATTTTAGTATTTGTGAGACTTCTGATCAGGGGGAGCAGTCTAGATCAAAATTGTGAGTATTTGTAGAAAATGCCTTGAGAGTTCACATGTCTCTCTCTTTTACGAACATCGAGTCAAAGAGCACGACAGGTTAACTGGTTAACAGTTCCCTCGCTTTGATTTCTATTGGGCAATCAAATGATCCATTCAGTTTTACAGCTTGGCAATTCAAAGAAATCTCTTTTCAATACTTGAGAAAATCTGGCTAAGAAACCCCGCCAGTCTTCTTATTCACCTTCGATAGAATAAGAATAGGAAACTGTTTTTATGTCCACGAAACTAATAGTCCGAGGATTAAAATCTCTACTTTTCATATGCAGATGAGGGAAGGGGAAGACCCCTGTCGTCATTTGCATAACACAACAAATCCTTTTGTTCGATCATGAGAGAACATTTAAGACGCGAAGCGATCAATCAGGGAAGTAACGTCGTCGCCTTTGAAAGAACTACAAATGGAAGGAAATTAAGGATAGTAAAAGTGGCGAATGAATCTCGGAAACCGACAGATGGTTGCAGTATCCTCGAACCCTTAAAGTTGAAAGTGCTACTAGAGCAGCAGAGAAGTATGAAATCTTTCATGACTGGAAATAATATCTTGGACGAGTTGTCGCACAATGTTAAGGGCAAGTTAATAGCGGACAGGGAGTCGGCAACAATCCATAGTGGTTTGTCTGTTGATCGTATTTCTGAATCCTCATTGAATGGCTTTGTTAGTGAGGACAGCAATTCATTAGAAAGTAACGGCTATGCATCTTCACTGGCGAGTAGTGAAAGCGATGAACAGGCAGACGTTACTTTCGAAGAGTTACCTGTCAGTAATAGGGAACAGTCAAGCATCTCTTTAACACAAGACTATCGGCCCGCTGGATTCCTGGAGTTTTACAAATATTTTAGAGAACAGGAAATACTTAGCGAGTTGAAACTGGTAAGCAAACATCTACCCAACGGAATTTACGCATTTCCTTCCTTGGAATCTTTACAGGTATGGTACGGTGTTATTTTTGTTAGGACAGGCCCTTACAGCGAAGGAATTTTTCATTTTAATTTGATACTAAACGACGACTTCCCTTTCTCTAGGCCGGTTTTTCGTCTAAGCAGTAATGTACTTCATCCACAATTTCAGAGTAACGGGATTTTGAATCTAGATCCTAAGTTTCCGAACTGGCGACATGGCAAAAACCACATTTGGGAGATTCTCCATTTCGCTATTTCCACGTTTGAAAATATCACAACAGAGAAACCGGTGAACGATGAAGCAACAGCTTTATTACTCAACAACGAGGAGAAATTTGAAGCGATGGCACGTAGTTGTGTCTTAGATTCGCTTCTCATTTATCAAGAACAGTCTTTCAAAACGAAAGAAGACAGGACAGGTGTCGAAAACCCATTTCGTTGTAGAATTCTAGACGATGACCACATTGCACATACCAAAGTCTCATTGGTAAATGGACTTCGTGATAACTGCGGTCCAAAGAATGGGGGCTTAGTTGGTTGGGCAAAGAGTCGATTTACTAACTTCTTACACTCTGGTGGATTTACCACGTCTGACGTATTAACTGACTGTTCTGAAGTACTTGAATTCTAGCATTATAAAGTAGATTATTTTGTCGTATACCAGACAAAGCCATGTGTTATTTCAATTTGCTGCCCTTGAAACGTTTTGAATGTTATGATGGTGTCTAGAATGGTTTTTAACTCGCGAGTGCAAAAATATGATTGATCAAAGTGAAAGTCTATTTTTAATAAACCTGGAATGATCAAAGGATAGGCCTATATCAAAACTCATTCAACTGTTCAGCATTGCTAAAGGTACTCGCGTACACGTCCATTGATGCCGTTAAGAAATACCAAATATTCTAGGTGTGTTGAAGCCCCTTTGATAATCATGTTATCCCTGTATTTGGTTATGTAAATGGCTTACAGGGCTACACCCCTAGCTCCCATCTCCATAGTCCCTTGCTTTACGGCAGCATAGCAATTCGTGGTGTCTTATAAATTCTTGTGGTTTATGGGGTTATTGGCGCGAATGAGGGAGAGCTTCTCCTTAAGCTCAGCATTGTATGTTAGATGTGTTGAAGTGAAGCGTGTGGCTAGTGGATAGTAGCTTTGAAGCTATGAATATTGCAGAGACCTACACTTTTAAAAAATTGTCAGGGACTAACTCCCATCAGACAAATAGATGGTTTCTCTTCCCGCCACAGAGTAATTTAGTAACTTAAATGAGTGTCTAATCAATAGTGATAAAGATGTTTAATTTCTCCAGAGGTTTATCTGTTTGTATTTTTTCAATTGTAAAACATTTACTCTTCGATCAAGACAATACTCAACACTTCAACATCGATAGACACGATTTCAAAACCAGGAAGCAATTTTGAAATACCCCCTGTGTCTATTCAATTCAACCGACGAAGCAGTAGATAAGATTCATGAAGGCACAGGAAACTACTTTCCAGAATCAGGCTAGGCAGGCACTGCTACTTCATGAGTTATTACTGGCAGTGGACTTATGGGGTAGCCAGCTTGGGCACTCGGAGGACTTGCCCAAGCACTCATAAATGCGCACATACAGACCTTTGTAACAAAGTATACCAGACACTTAATACAACTCATAATAAGGTGGGGTGCCCTCAAACGTAATCGGCTGGCTTATGACCTTGATTGAAACGCCCAAACCCCTTTTCAAGGACACTTGTGTTCTCATTTCGTAATAATTTTCGCCTATGATTGCATTTATTAACTTCAGTGTTATGACAGACCCCAATAACGGACGTTTTATGTGAAGGAGGAGAATAATGTTCGTATACAACTAACATAAAGGAATACCGCAAGAGTCACGAAATGGGTTTCGCTCTCATTGGAATATTTGCATACATTGGTACTTTTAAACTGTAAACAACCATGTCGTTTTCACTAAAGTAGATATTATGATAAGAGTCGTCACGAAAGGGTGGAGCAGAAAGAAGTCAGTAGCAAATTTTATTGTTAGCCATATTGCTAGCAGGTTTGTGAATGTAGATAGATGGGCAGGGATAATTAATTCTAGACGTGCAGTCTGCAGAATAGCTGTAAGTGTCTTAGGTTGCACTTAGTTGTTGTACTTGTTATTCCAAGCACAACCCCCAACATCTCGCAGTTGTGAACTCGACAGCTATAAAATAGGTGATATAAGCAGAATGTGTTTGCGAGCATCTTTGTCATGGTAACATAACAGGTTAACATTTGACCTAGGCAACGAAAAGCAAGAAAAGAATGTTAAATTTTGATCACTAATGGTCACCAGCATTTAAGACACCTAATGAGAGGGAAGTGAAAAATAAGAGATAGATACATTTAATGGCTTTCAATTGTATTTTTTTTGTTCCTCAAGTGCATCGTTGTGGGTTATTTTCTGGAAAATAGTCATGTATGTCATCGTTCTAGGGTTAAGGTGTTACATAGCATGGAGAACAGGTCCATTTCTAGTTTATTTCCATAAATTGCTGTCGTGCGAACACTGTTATTTTGTAAATTTCTTTGAGGTAATGGTACCCAGGAGGGTTGAGTACATTTGTTTTTAAGTGACGCAATGTGTAACATTTGAATAGAAAAAATAAGGATGGAAGTGGGGTGGGCTTTTATGCTTTTAATGACTTCACATTTGTCAAAGTAGAATCGTTGCAATTAGCTGCTGCGCTTAGCTATTTGGACAAAAAATGAAAATAGGTCCATGTAAAAAAGTGAAGTATATTGAGGTCTTAAGAGAATAGCATGACGTCTTGTGCCAGACTCGTTAATACAATCTCGATACCTGTTCTTTGTTTTGTGTTCCAGTGCCCATGTTAATCGTCTATAGGGAAGCGATTTTTTCACACAAAGAGCTGACTGCATGTTCAGCGAAGTCAGCATTATGCCAAATTATTCACTTGGTTTAGTAAATCGGTCTCCTAAGAGTCTCACCACATTCTTTAAGAACCCGTCTGCTTTGTAATGGATACCGTACTACTTTCTCATTTGTGCTATAACAGGCTTTCGTTACGACTTCTTCTTCATTTGGCTAGATTAGCATCCTGTGGTAGCTCTCTTGGTTAGTGTTCGGTGAACTCGGGTTTTAGAAGCATTGTGCACGAAGCAAACAGTACCTCAAAGAGACTTTTCATGTACATAAAGCATGGTAATACACCAACATCCAATGATAATAACAACATGTATAGTTATTGACGCCAACTTTTCAATGTTTCCTTTGTTTGGTCCCATTTTCAAACCATGATGTATGCTTATTAGGATATGGCTTTCAGTCATCATCAGCTTCCATTGGACACGGGGTGATATGAAATAGAGATCGACCAGATTTGGCACTTTTGGAGTGAAATGAAAAGCATTGCCCTATAACTTCGCAAAAAGTGGTCACAAAGATCAGTTCGGATCGTGACATCTCCGCAGCTAGTGGGGTCTGAAAGTTAGCCATTCATATTTCGTGTACTAAATGGATGTTCCATTATGCACGACATTGATGGGTCTTCCTAGATAATCACTTTTTAATCTGTTAATAGCTGTGAATGGTTACAGTAACCATCCTTTTAAAATTGCCCTAAATAATTTAAACAAACGTTCCAGTGATTTAAAAGTGATTTAAATCACACATGTCTGAAGAGTTACAGTTACTTGTAACAAAACCAATGATATAAAGAAATGGAAACAATGTGCACTTCACCACAAAGTGGAGGGGTATTAACGTCTTAAAAGGTTAATATTGAGGAAGAGGTTAGATCAGCTGACCGAAGCAACACCTTACTATTTATGGTATACATTTATCATCTCTTGAGTGGTATTCTTTTTCGGAGCTACTTTTCGAGAGACTATTTCACTGATTTATGTTAATCTATTGCGGACTCCCGAGGGAGTAGGGATCTAAATTGTTGGAGAAGTGTCGCGATGCTGATTTTGTGTTTCTTGTGTTTTCCCCGTGGTAACACCTTGCTGTTTGCAAATCAAAATAAATTATATACCATTGAATAGCGCTTCCAAATTTGAGCACTGCGCGTTAAAATAATGGTTTTATACTATTAAGATAAGGAATTAGGAGCGAAATATTACCCCATTCAAATCCTTTGTAACGTCGATCTCTCGAGAATATATGTGTGCAGTGTTTTACATATACGCAAACAAATTTATAAATTGCACCTCCACAAGTACCTTCAGGAACAGGACGGAAGAGGTTTGGTAGGGAGTAAGTTCATTGTTAGGGTAGGAGTAGTATTAGGGTTAGGGTTAATGATCATAAGAGGCGACAACAGTATTGGTAGGAATTAGACCCCCGTCACAGATTAAAACGTGGTAAATTGCAGAATTAGCGAAACAGATTCTTTTTAAATACCTTGGTATAAATACAGAATAACTGAGTTCTGTATTTTACGTGGTTTCCCAGTAAACAGAGAAAAATCCGTTATAGACTCAAGAGACCAACTCAGTAGTGAAAGCAGAGCCGCTTCTGACAACTTGGTCTTCAACAGTTTCCAAAAGTTTCTTTCAAACCATTAATATACATTAGACCAGTTATATGAATTGAATAGGCGAGATTGCCATTTCGATAGAATATTTCTTGAACGTACCACGCTTTTTACTTAAAATTAATCAAAATGTAATAGAAAGAAAGTCGGATTGCGTGCACGAGCCATACTTACTTATCGTGTGTTACATTATGACGATGAATAAACTACTGACTACAACGGAATTGGTAGAAAACAATAAACGAACGAGCGAGATGAACAACAAACATTAAAATCGTAGTAAAACGAAGCAATTTTTAATGGCAAATTCTGTCAAGTTAAAGGTGAGATATAAACTAATTTTTGTGGAGAGTGTCATTTTTGGTAGGGTCTCGATTAGTAGTCGACTCCAATAGATTGGGCTCGTAAAACCTTTAAAAATTCTCATGAGTTACGCTGGAAAAATATCGATTTCAAGTCGATTGTGCTTTACAGTACCAAAATATGACATTGGAATGTGACTCTATGATGGCAAAAACATGGCAGCACTATGTGCGCAGCTGTTGTTTTTCTACACTACCCACTGTTTAAACCCAGAAAAATGAACAGGAAATTTGATCTCATGCGTTAATGTCTATTGTCAGGAGTCTTTGAATCTGCCTTGCTGAAAGAAGGCTCTGTATGGCTGCAATTTGCTTTACTTTTAATATCAGTGAGCTAAGAGATTCTCAAATTAATACCCTGGGGATCCCGCGCTTCAATGATGAGAAACTAGTAGGTATCTGCTCATACCATTCTCCTGAGAGTAAGTGGAAAATTGGAAAATGTCCTATTGAAAGGAACACAATGCCTCTAAACCCCTTGTCACCGTAAAACGTCATTCGGCCCAAGTCCCGCTCCATTCCAAACTGCTATTGGATAAGGGTAGGCCAAATTTATACAGTTTATAGCAGAATTTATGCGGTTGTCTTCTGATGATTGAGGTTTGTTTAATTATGCGTGTATTTTGGGTTCGATTCGTTATCGCATGACTTATTGGTCCTCGACTTATTGGTCCATGACTTATTGGTCCATGACTTGTTGGTCTATGCAGATTGATCTGGAGCCATGACACGAGGGTAATAATACAAAGAACATAGATTCAACTAGTTGTAGATTAACCACAAATTGACGCATCGTCGAGAAAAGCTACTGTCAAGGCTGCAGCAAAGTTATTTTCACTAGACGACTTTCAGCCAATTATGTCTCTGCTTCAGATTGACAAGGAGAATCATTCAGATGTATAATTCCCATCAACTTCGAAAATGCTCTTCATACTCTACCAAGCTGTAAACATATATTAACTGTTAAATGAGCCAGGGACAATTGCGTACAGTCACAGTAATGAATACGCAGAAACAAATCGCAAAGGGTCTAAAACTTCCTTCTCGATGAATTTGTTCTAAAGGCGATCTATGCACAAATTTTCTTGTATTTAATTCTTTGAATCATTATCTAACAGGGCTATACGAGTTGTATATTACCTTGTTTCTTCATTTCGTTGTTAAGTATCAATATATCAAAGTTAACGATATATCAAGGAGGATAGCAATAGAATATCTTTTTGAAAATAAGAACTTAGCAACCTAATTTGTTTTAACCACTTCCGTCGCATTTAACCCCCCCCCTCCCCACACACACAGGTTTCTTTTTGAAAACGTTTCTCTTTGCCTGCGATCTGGTACGGATTTGATGAAAGAATATACAATAAGCCACTGTCCTTAAGCGAGGTTCAGAACATGTTGATCGCATTTCCCTAGCTGAAATGAGTACTGCTTAGTTCTCCTTTCATAGCCAAAAAAGCTTCATACTAGAAATATGATCAAGTGCCTATCTTATAGTGGGCATGTGTGCAAAGTGTTAGTCAGCATCAAAGAGTATCCGGTCACGTGTAACTGAAGCCTCTGCTTTTTCAGACTTTTCTACTTTGTACGTGGGACCACAGGAACGTAAATCTAAGAATATGAAAATCAGCTTCAGCGACAGCTTAACCGCAGTAACAGGTCAATAAAAAAGGTGATGTCATGGGTGTAATCTCAAGCAGCACCTCAAGAGAAAATGCAGTTCATGAGAGGAAAACCATGACAGATAAGATGACCATCGTAAGAGAGCATGCCACCCTACTTTGTTACGCCCAATGGTTCTAATTGTAAACGATGCACACTACTATGACTAAATGCAGTTAAGATGGGCCTTAAGAGAATTTAAAACATGCCAAAAATGCTAAGGCTTTTCACCTGATCCTTTTTTATGATAAAAAACGAGTCCTTCTTTTCCAATCTATTTAATCCATTGAGTGAGATCAATTTCTTAGAAACCTTAATGATTTGACTTGCTAACCGCAATGCACTGTGGGCGATTTCTTTCCCAAGTCACTTGCTCTCAATGTAACCATCCACGGGATTAGTTACATCACAAAAGTTGCATTACTTCAACTGATCAATTGTCCGCTTACGAAATGAGATTCACTTAATCGCGTTAACGTTCTTTCTGTTGTTCCTGGAGCCCTGTGCTCTGTGTGCCAACAGTGCTTAAGCGTGACGTCACAGTTTTATGAAAACCATGAGTTCGACAAAAATTCACACTCCATCCATTCTTGTTTTCAACTAAGATTTTCAGTTCAGATTCGAAAAACGATGTCTTGAGCAAATGTAAAGATACGTTCGAACATTCCTATGAAAACCTAATTACTAGAACCCAAGGACTTGTTGAATTGATCAAAAGCAAAATGACTTGTTGAATTAATCAAAAGCAAAATGACTTGTTGAATTAAGCAAAATTAATCAGCGTGCTTTCAAGACCTATAAACTTTCGTTACTCGTCGTTTGAATATGTTTTAAAAGCAATTTGTTTTGTATAGATGTTGAAAGGTCTAGTTGACACTGCTGTTTTTAAAAAAATCGCTTCCATTTTATGACGCTATTCCTACAGCGCCATAGATCCACAACTTGGAGTTAGCAAATGATTTGGACGGATCCGCAAAGGGTTCCCAAAGACTGCCGAGGGTCCACAAATAGTGTGTTGGGATTTCCCTTGCAGGTCGTTGCTTCCAGTACAAGGGGGGTTCCCCTCCAGAGCTTGCACCTGCCATCAAGGAGGCAGATCTCTGTCATTCAGCTTGGTTAAAATGAAATTTTACTAATATTTTGAGAAGAAATTCTAGTAGTAAAGGACTTTACATACTTTGATGGCATGATCATAGTTATTTCAATGTTAATTGTAACATCGTATTCCCTCACATTAGACTTTGACTTTTCTAAGTAATTTTCAGTCATTCTGAACCTATATAGATAAGCGAAATAAGGCGTGTACGTCAGTGTAAACGTCGTTCGTGTTGAAGATTGTAGATGAAGAAATTTAGCTCTGCTTTCGTCCGTATTGCCTTGTGTTGGCGAAAAATTAAAAAAAGTATTATGTTTTCTTCAACTATGCCACGAACGAAAGCCGTTGTATTGTTTATCTGACGAATGAACACACTCTGAGAAATAGCATAAACTAAAACTGTGTGAAGTGTACTGAGATATACTTACTTACTTACTTACTGCATCGATTTTCATCGGATTCTTCTGCTGACAGTTTTCCGTCCTTGTTGGTTCATCATTGCTGCAGACAATTCTTCTACGGAGCTATCTATGACACCAAAGTTTGTCAACAAATGTTTTCTGTGGCCTTCCTGCACTTTTCTCACTATGAATTAGATTCCATAATAGGAGGCCAGTTAACAATTCGTCTTCTGCTCGGAAGGAGTGGTCTACGAATCGAATTCGTCTTTCTCTGATGACAGTACTAATCTTCTTTAATTTCTTGGTGTAATTGCAATCAAGGATGTTTTCTAGATTCTTGGTGAGGGTCCAGGTTGAGGGTCCATACAACAAAACGGATTCAACAGTTGTTCAAAAGAGGCTTCTTTTCATGTCATCGCAGATATTAGATCTCAAGATCACTGAGAGACGTTTGAGGGCGACCCAAACTTTTACAATGTGTATCTCAACGCCGTTGGCAGTTGATGGTGATATATTCTGCCTTTTCCTCATTGATCATCGCGATGGAGGTGTTGTAGAGCATCATAATTGCTTATACTTATTTGTGTGGAATTTTGTAGCTAAGATGAATTTCTCTCATCTTTCCACATTAGACAGTAGCACCCAAGGAAGTTTCTTCCGGCAGTCCATCTAAAATTCTTCTGGCTGACCGACCTTTTCTAAATCCATTTAGTTTCCTGTGAAGAATACTTTCGATCCAGAGCTGAATTAAGTTTAGCAGCATAATATAGTATATTCTTTCGCAGCTATAATTCTCTGCCTTCCCTAGGCCACCTTTCTTTGGAGAAAAGAAGTATACAGCCCTTGGTCCAGATATCGATGAGGTTTATGCTCAAAGATATCGTTGCAAAATTTAAAAGGAATGTCGTTGAAAGATTCGGTCTTTCAAGCTTCTGGTGGAATTCCACCTGGCCCAAAGGACTTTACATTTTTAATCTTTGATAACGCGTTGTGGAATTCATCTTCAGTGAATCTGTTTTAATGTATAGCAGCACTCCTTTTTTGAATAATTTGGATATTACATTGATCAGTTACAAGTGGCTCTTTTCCCAAGAGATTTTCAAAATGGTTCTCCTACTGATAGAAACGATCTGTTGTGGCTGCTGGCAAAGAGTTTTGCTTGACTGGTCCATTATGTACATGAAACTTTTTTATGGTCTCCTATGCAAGGGAGACTTGTTTGCTTTCGGAATTTGGTTCTTTTTTCCGGATGAAGTTTTACATCTCTGTTTTGTATAATCTAGTAATTTTTCTCTATTACGTTGGATACTATGATATTCGTGGTGGTAGGAGAGAGTTTCTGACATGTAGAGTAGGACTAAAGGTCTTAAAATAAACAAATCCTCTAAAATGTTTTGCCATTAAACAAGCTTTTTATTTTTTCTTCTGCATTAAACGACTGCCTCGAGCCCCAAGTATCTTTCTGTCAGTTGAAGGATCGACAATGTTTCCATGTCTTGACGAAATTTAAGTATTTTGTCTGCTGCCTTTTCCCATTCATAACCTTTTTGGCCATAAAAAGCTTCTTCGATTGATTTAGGATCTTCTACTTAAATGACATAAAACAGTCTCTCGTAATTAGGATTATCAAGTTCTGTTAGCAAATGATGAGTTAAAAATCACTATGTCCTGTGCTTTCAAATTTATCGATGCCTGGTCCAAACGACCATTCTTCATGCCACTTTGGTTTAGAGCAAATTAGAGAAGGCTTTCTTTACGTGAATCAGGCATTACCGAAATAGCATTATCTGTGCCATCCTCTTCTACTTTTGGATCCTCTGAGGATAAGGCTGGCAAGTCATTAATTGTGTGACCACTTTCTTGGTGCTGTGCTGTGGCTAATTCTTTATTTTCTCCTCTCTACAGGACATTCTGTCTCTAATCTCCACTTTCTCACCATTTTCCTCATAAGACTTGCTTGTTAACTCAAGTGAAAAATTGGTCTCTACAAAAATTACGTCACACACAGTTTTGACTTCCTTCATCTCAGGCAGGTAGATGCGATATGCCTCAACATTATCACTGCAACCAACAAATGTTCCCTTTACCGTCTTTTCTTCCTTCCTTCCGTCCTTCCTTCCTTCCGTCCTTCATTCCTTCCGTCCTTCATTCCTTCCGTCCTTCATTCCTTCCGTCCTTCATTCCTTCCGTCCTTCATTCCTTCCGTCCT
>JAAAKL020008085.1:0-16258 GCA_010016065.2 Carybdea cf. marsupialis auct. non (Linnaeus, 1758)
ATTATCACTGTATTTCATCTCCTATCTACTCCAATGCAGAATACTTTAAAACCAACGCCAGACTCCTTAGCTTTACTCATAACAACATGGATTACTGCTTGACAGAGGACCTTTCCCCGTACAATAGATGCGAACTTTTAAAACTGTCCACAGTTTTGGATTCTCACAATTCGATTCAAGTACAGATTGCAAAATTGAATGTACTGTACCAACAGCGAACACATTTGACATTTTAACCCGCATCTTAACGTTTCCTACATTATGATATTTGATGAAATTTACGTATTGATGTTTCTATTGATCTAGTGCTGTTTTTGATAATGGAGAACAAAGAGCAAAAAGTAATAAGAAATACTGAGAGGGTACGGTATTCACTGTATATCATGCATCAATATTTTATAATACATCTTAGAAGCAATTCAATGATCTGGTAGATAGCCTATTTATTCAGGAACCAAATCCACCAAATGATGACCTTAAATTATCCAAAATACTGCCTTTGTTTGTCATGTGTCTTGACAAATCATTTCATTACATCACGTTTTACATGCAGTGGAGGAAAAATGATGTTGTATATCACGGGTGACTAATGCTTCATTTTCAATGTTTTGTTCCCCAACACGGAGATGTTCTCTAACTTTCAAGTCCTTCTGAGTCCCGTTATCAAGTCAACACATATGATCCATCCATGCTGATCATATCCCAACAAGGACAGGACAGTTTCTATTTCGCCGTAGCATTCCTTAGCATACACAGAATGAACAATAGGCATCAAACCAAAAATGTTTCTATTATGCAGTAAAACTCACTTGAGACTTTGATGAATCCATCAACAATCTCCACTCAGATACGTTGTTATTTTCAATGTCAAGCTCAAGCAGAAGATTCTCTAGATTTGCGCAAAACACAATCAAACTTTTCATTTGAATGAATTGTCGAAATAACCTTTCCCTAGGTATATAGTAAGAGACACTTGTTCTATGTGTCAACAGATTTTTCTCTTTTAATCTTGATGATAAAATTTGAGATTTATCTTTCGATAAATCAAGATTACGAAGGAGATTATTTAGCTTCATTGACTAATCGATTAATCCTCTGTGGCATTTGATCAGATTTTTGGATTTATTCAGAATCAGTTTATGCAGACTTAAATAAATCATCTGTTTTGACATCAAGCTTGGCATCTATCTAGATTTTGTAATCAGAGTGTTAAGAGTCTTTACTAGAATATTGTTGAAGGTAGTGGAATGGTGTGACTTGTAATGGAAGAAATTTCCTGAACGCTTGCACGGGATGAAGATCTGAACGTAGAACAGGCAATATGGTGGATAATGAATACTTTAGCAATTTTTCATTGTAAACCTTTTCTTCACCAAGCAAAAGTAGCAGTCGGTGTTGTGATTTTATTGTTCACGCCATATCATGAGAATTCCAAATCTCAAGTTACGATTCAGCGTTTTCTTGGTCCACTCATGAAAAAAGCTGTAACAAATAGAGCAAACAGCACGGGAAACCCATGGCTTGTCCTGATCTGCCACATCCATTTTGATAAAGTCTGACATCTCTACTGGTCATATTTTTTTTTTCAAAAAGAAAATGTTCCAAGTGTAGTGCCCACAGGATGTGAATTTAGATATTTTGCAGTTCCTCCTTTTCTTCACAAAAACGACAGTAAAAATAACATCTTCCCAAAGCGCCTTGAATATCTGCCGTATTTATGACATGATTGGTACAAATGCCTGGTTTCTCTTCCATCATAATCCATTCAATAATGCAATCAGGAAGAGAGCACAGTTTTAAATAGAAGCTGAGAAATTCCTGAGTAAAAATGATAATGTAGACAGACATTCACAATTCAGAGTGTATTTGTGAAGAGTCTAAGCTAGCTGATTAATTCCTTTCTGAGGATTAGAAAGATTTGATTTTCAGTTAATTTACTGTTAAAAAGGTCCGTATTACGTTAACATGTCATTCCTCCCTCCCCCATAAAGTTAAACAAGTTGGCTATTTTGAACATAACAGGCATACATCTGTAGCGATAAAACTTGATGTGGCAGGAGAAAATGGACTTCATTCTTTAAATGAGCGTGAAAGAATAGCTTAGAAACATGTGCCCATTACCTGATTTCATTTCCCTTGAAGTCGGTTGAGTGCAAGGAGCTATTTTATCTTATTCGAAGTGTTTTTATTTGCAGACATGATTTTGTATTGTTTGTGGGTGACTATTCGTGCGTGATAATAATAACATCCTGATTAAAAACTTTTTGGAAACTTTTTCTGAAATTGTTCCCTAATAAAAACATGGAAATCTCAAAATGTACTATAGGCGTGTCGTTCATGAAATAACCGCCTTTACAAGATGTAAACAAGTTATTCTTTACAAAATGCCAAAAGCTCTGATAGATGCTTCTTCAAAAGCGGCAACGGAGAACTCGTTCTCGCCTATATTAAAAAGGCATTCTTGTACCGAACTTATGCCGCCAAAAAGAGTTTGTTTTAGATGTTCAGTTGTTCTTATTGTGTTCCCGTATACGTCCGTTTTGTAAGCCAATCATTGTTAAGTTAGTCAACCGCATGATCTGTCGCATGTGTATTTATGACGTTATAGGTTCTGATGAATTCGAAAAATGCCTTTTCAACCATACAGTGTGGATTGTCTGCTACGTTCTATTCTTGCTTTTTGTACCACCAATAACTTTAAAAAGGCGTTCGATTGATAGCTGTCGACAGAAAGCTGGTTTTCAATAAAATAAGTTCCGATTGACTCTTGTATTAAAGATATCGATTCTTGTTTCTTTGCAGGCAAAAGCTTCTTATTAGAAATAAAAACGCGCTGCTTCAAAATGAAAGAGATTTCATCAGACTGTAGGAATCCTAACATGAAATGTCAATTGAACATTTTCAATCCACAACAGTAGTAGATAAACTAGTCACTTTGTTTGTTTGTTTATTACATTGTTTATACAGGGTGATTCCTTCAGCTAAAAACTAACTTAGCTGCTATCAATGGAAGCCCTGCTTTTAAAAGAAAAAATACAAATCATTATTATAGTTAATACTAAGGGCACATACGATTATGAAAGTCATATAACAAACGAACCTATTAGCATTAAACAATTTTATAGATTTTAACGGGTATGCGCACACAATCAGACGTAATAATGACTATTAGTTTCAAATATCATTAATGTTTGCAAATAATTGCCATTTTGGAACAAAAGTGTTGTTCCCATCGTCGAGGATTGCTCAGTCGAGGCATCTGTGATAGCGACATAAATTGACTATCATACGACCTGAGATACTCTCTCAAACCAAGTCTCCCTTTCACGTGAGCCAATCAAGGAGGCTTAAGCTCCTGTTTCTTTCATGTTATATACGAATCGAATTTGGTGCTATAATAGTATAAGATATATAGTCCATAGAACATATTTGCACCATTACGTAATGACAAATTCTTTGTCCATGGCGGTCAGTAAACAATGCACTGAGTTTTCTCTACCAAGGAGCCACAATAAAAAGAGATGTGATTCAAATCGATCTTTTAGAATCGCTGGGATGGAATTGTAGCAAGAAGGCGTCGAAAATCTTGCTCGAAATAGTTTTCCAGATCACAAGAATTATAAAAGGACACTATGTAAAGGATTTTCGCTATCTCTAAATTTTGATGACTGATTTAAATTGTCAATTTATGTACAAACACCAAAGACGAAATCTTATCATGCCGCCATTACTTCGTTTCCTTCCACGAATAAAACTGATGAGAGTGTAACGAAAGGTCATTTCACTGCGTTCCTTCTTCTATTTGAATCTCGAATACACACACCCCTTTTGCAATCTCGACAATTTAAACAAGCATTCGCTGGCCCCTGATTTCAACGCTATTGATACCGCAGTGCCGCGTCTTGCATATCAAAGGAGATCAATGGTTTAATTTCAAAGTCCAATTGACCAGAACTAAAACATGAGGACCGCTTTACAATCTAAAACAGATAAGCTATCACATTTTATACCGAAGCACGTCTCATTCGATGCCTCTGATTTCCATGAGGGTACAAAAATCTGAGTTGCGGTCGATAACTGCTTCATAGTTTACCGTGCGGGTCATCAGAAGCTGAATCCACAGTTTGTCAACAGAAGGAAGATTCACACAACACAGGTGCAGAACTAACCACTTGTAGTGGCCTTACAATTAATTGCAGAATAAAATCCCATGTTCGGTTTATCATTTAGCAGAAAATGTGTTAATATTGTCTAGTCTACTGAAAATGATGCTTATACAGGGACGGGGGAATTCTACTGATGGAAAACGACCGTTTCAACGCCTGAATCGAAAGCCTTTAATACGTTTAAGTGCCAGATATCACATGCTGTCTACGGATAAAAGGAACAATTTATTACTAAACGGTTTCTTAAATCGTACACGGTTACTGAAGCTTCTCATGAATTAATTCAAAAAGGAGGCCTTAATACTGTACATGATACACCGGTCAAAAACGATATTTTTGAATGTTTAATCCTTGACACTTTGCCATTTACAACGGGCACATCTCTTTCTGAGTTGAAGAGGAAATTAGTGAAATCCATTTGCAAACAGAACGGACGGGCTCCTCTATTAGTAAGAAAGTATAATCGGTCTATCAGTTAATAACGCCATCAAAGTTCCTGTAGTCCTGTTGGTGGTTGAAAAATTAGGGGTTGTTCTTAAATACTGTTTTGAACAAGACCTGCATCAGTCAATGTCAGTGATTAAGTAAACAATATCCACGATAAGGCGATCCAAGAAAGACATTCAATTATGACATTCGCCTTCTTGGAAGTCGTAAAGCTTCTACTTGTATCAACAATCAATCCTAAGTAGTAATTACCTAAGCTTTTTCATCTCTTAAAATAAATTTTGGAAAGTAATAAATATTTTCTCGATTTAAGCTCAGAATTGATTTTTGTAGCTCAGTTATTCTTTGTTATTTGGAAACATCCTATACTTCGTATTCTGTTGTAGTGTGTCGGTGTAAAAAATAAATAGTTGTATGAACTGTTTGAAGCAGTAACAATCCAACTTATGGGCGCGCTGGGAGGGCCGAAGCTTACCCATCTACCTCTCTCAAGCGCCTGTATGAGCAGCTTTGACTCTTTAAGGCCAAATGACTTGCACACATCAAATGTCGGAAAAGGGTGTCTATGAAAGTCCCCTTATCTGACAAGAAATCACAATCTTTATCTATATTTGCCATTAAAATTGACAAGAAGAATAAGTACGAACGTTACTTGTCAACGGTAGTCATGAACTGGAGATAGGTAGTGAGTGAAGGCACCTTAGCCCTGCTTCTTCTGATGTCACTTTCTTTAAGAAAAAAAATAGAGCAATCCTTCAACGAGTACTCGCCTATAACATTGGAGTAAACCTCCCTTACAGCTGCAAGTTGTTGGCATGTTAATCTACAAAGTTGTCAAAATGAGTAGAGCTTGTGTGCTCCACATCACAGGCAATCGCAGGAGGCTACATGTATCTACTACATAGCATCTTAACATAAAATGCATCAAATCGACAAGCTAAACACTTCAAGAAGAAGAGGATATTAGCTGCAGAAATGTGGTTGCTGCGCCGAATGCAAAGGATATCTTGGATAGAGCATGTATCAATGAAAAAGTATTACGCCGTGCGGATACCCAAAGACATTTGACTCGCACCATCAGAAAACGTAATTTTTCTCGGTCACATCATCAGGAAAGCAGATTTAGAACATTTTGTGTCGAGCGGGAATAATACAAGGCACACGGAGTAGAGGCAGACAAAGAACCACCTACATGAGCATATTAGGCGAGAGTGCAGCCGACATTTTTCACGCAGCTACGGACAGATTTGTCTGGATTGTTATGGTCGCCAAAAGCAGTTGACATAGTAGAAAAAGAAGAAGAAAAACTTCAAGCTGCAGATAAATCTGTATGAAGCTAGAGAAAAACCATGACAGCCCTTAAAGAAAGTTTGACAGTATCCCATTAGCTGAGTTGGCACAGAATGGTTTTATTTCTTCATCACTAAGATAAACGTGCTTGGATTATCCGTAATTATCGATAGTAATATGTTAATAATAGTAATATGTTGATATTAATTACGAAGAGGTGCTGCAAGTATTGAACGTTGGTAACGACAATAAATACAAACAACCTTGGTTAGAAAACTATCATATGAACTCCTGAAATTAATAAATATCACAGCAAAGTAGGTTTTTGCTCGAGTGCAAGTCCCATCCTTTTTCATCTTTTAAAAAATATTTTTAATAGATGCTAGAGAAACAGAAAAGTATGAGAATGGAATGCTAAGTAGTAGCGTCCTAAGTATGAGTGTGATTAGAAACTTACAGTAGTGATAAATTGTTGATATTCTTGTCTTCAATGATTGTGGTTCAGACCCTCATCACTTCAACTATCAGTTGACACAGGTTTTGCTTCGGTAATGAATCATAAAACCGTCACATTTCTTTAACATTGAGTAGGGTAGATGTACGGTCAAATAATTCGATGTGAAGTCTTATAAATAGCCTCTCTTTGGTCGTCAGTTGGAGCACCTGATGCAAACACATTTGTCCACGTATGGTAAATAATAATTCCCCAAAATCGAGCTACAACTTTGGACTATGAAATATGAAAGTTTCCCGAACCCCCGTTCCAAAATATTGTTCAGTTTGAAAACGAGGATTTTGGGCACTTGCATGTCTGACATCCCTGCTGCTAAGCGGAGAGGTCCAGAAAACAAATAATAACAGACCTGGACACCCCTTTCATGTGGCAAGTGCCTTGCGTGATTTGATACATTTCACCGAAATTTAGTAAAAGTTTAACTTGTATTTGTCCATGATTGTCGGTTAAAGAAAAATTTTGACCTAAATTGTCCCCAGATTTTACTTTATAAACAAAAGGCACTACTCGACTACTTTGGAAGATGCTATCTCCTCATTCAACCTTACACTAGTATATAAAAACGTTAAGAAAGTTCATTTTAATCACACTAAACCTGTTTCATTTCCTTAAAATAATAGATTAGTGAAAATTATATCTGATAAAACTGTGTCTAAGCAACCGACATCAATCTCTAATAGACCTAGGTTGGTGTCTGATTTAGATAAAACGTAAAATATACTTTCCTTAAAGGCAAAATAATATTTTATCTAAATTTGCTTATTTCAAATCCGTGATATTCACAGATCTCTAAAAAAGACTGGATCGAGCTTTCATCTGTTTCCAACAGCGAAGGTGTAGTCACGAGTATATTAGTTAAATTAGCGCGGGAAGATCCGCCATGTTACGTAACGGTGCTTATAAGCTTAGTGTGATGGGGACTGAGATGGCGTCCAGCGACTGACTCACTTTCAGACGGAAGATGCTCAATGCAGTGTTTTGTAGAGATCAGTGCTGCTACCTCTGTTAGTACTTTGTCTTTTCTCTGTATTTATGAAATCGACTCGTGAGGATTCCCATCCTGAGGCTAGAAGAAGAGGCTGTCTTGTACTCTTCGAAAAATAAGAGGGGCCCTTTATTCACTTGTTGAGAGGTATCTTTTAACTATTTTTATTACATGTAAGAATTAAGTGTGAATATAGATGATCATCATCATCTCACTACCTTGGAATTTAATGTTCCACTCTTTTTTCTTAACGACATTTGTAGGACTTCCCTTGGTAAAGGTCATAGCCACCGAAATCTTAATATTTTTGGCTTTACTACATCAATCTACCGCATTCCTGTTAAATGTTATTAACGCATTCTTGTACAATGATGACTACTCAGTCCAAATAGATACGAGTCTGGCGTTAACGTATTTGTCAGTTACTACGGGTATTCGTGGAGAATGCCATCGAGTGTTAGATGGTTCTACTTTGAGATTGCCAACTGGCATTGGATCCTACCGCTGCAAAGGTTTCGACAGCCAAAATTCATTGCAGTTGTGAAAACGACGCTTTCAATCTCAAACCAGTCAGGGAGACTTTACTCTGTGAGGTCATTGGTAGTACGTTTCATTGGCAGAAACAGCCTTGTCACAGTATGACACCTTAAATTGGCCCTCGTACACCGCAAACTGGCCCTCGTACACCGCATACTGGCCCTCTTATACTGGTGCTACGATCTCTTTTAGACGTTAGTCGTCAAATCTTTTTTTAGAGTTTATATCTAGCACATTCAGTCTCATTTTATTACTAGCCTTCCAAAACCATAAAATTATTTCGTATTAAACACATAGAAGCCGTTAAAATCTTCAACATTTCACTTACCATCACAGCTTTAATACTTTCTTGAAATGCAAACGACAAGTCACACGTCCTGTTACCTTCCTGCGACTATACGACACTTTGTTTTCAATATCGTGACGATCTACATCACATAGATATGTATTCCTGGCAGCTCGGCGAATTGTTTGGCTGTGGAACTACTGCTAATGCTAGAATTAAGTGAGCTACTAAGCAATTAATCCCCTTAATACGTGCTCAATGCACCTTTTGTACAGCTTGTCTAGTCTGCTTATTCAGTTGTAAACCTTGAAGATTAGTAAGTGCTTTTGCAAACATTTGGTTAACATGCTTTATCATTCTCGGCTGGTCTTCTGCGCTAATGTCCTTACATAAAGCCATTAACATCTGGGAGACTAACACAATTACTAAAATATGGTTTTTCAAACATTGGCGCAGATGCTAGCATGCTATGATAAAAATAAAGTGCTCTCGTACTTTTAAAACAAAATTAAGAAACACAAAGATGCTATGAAAGCAAAATCAAAATGGCAGAAAGAACGTTTTTGGGTGGACAAGGCACTGGGCCTGAGTGGAAAAAGAGACCAAAAAAGCAAAAACATATGATAGCATGAATAACAGATAGCAAAAAGGAGAGGACGTAGAAGGAAGAGATTAGGTAGAAGTTCGAGAGGAAGTAGAAGGAGGAGAGGAGTAGAAGGAGGAGAGAAGATAGAAGAAGGAGAGGAGGCAAAAGGAGTAGAGGAAGTAGAAGGAGAAGAAAAGGTAGAAGGAGGAGAGGAGGCAGAAGTAGGAGAGGAAATAGAAGAAATAGAGGAAGTAGAAACAGGAGAGAAGGTATAGGGAGGAGAGAAGATTGAAGAGGTAGAGGAGGTTGAAGGAGTACAGGAGATAGAAGGAGGAGAGGAAGTAGCAGGAGGAGAGGAGGTAGAAGGTGCAGAGGAAGTAGGAGGAGGGACAGTAGAAGGAGGAGAGGAAGTAGGAGGAGAGACAGTAGAAGGAGGAGAGGAAGTAGAAGGAGGAGAGGAGGTAGAAGGAGGAGAGGAAGTAGAAGGAGGAGAGGAAGTAGAAGGAGGAGAGGAAGTAGAAGGAGGAGAGGAAGTAGGAGGAGAGGAAGTAGAAGGAGGAGAGGAAGTAGAAGAAGGAGAGGAGGTAGAAGGAGGAGAGGAGGTAGAAGGAGGAGAAAGAGGTAGAAGGGGGAAAGAAGTGAAATAAGAACAAAAAGGAATAAGCAGAAAAATTAAGAAGAGAGTCAACAGAAAGGAAATGGGTAGCAGGAATGGAAAGAATCAAGAGGGAAAAGTAACAGGCACAGCACCAAAAAGATAGGAGAGTGGAGGCGTAAGAAGAAAATGGAGTAAATACAGCAATAACTAAAGGACAGACTTAAAATTAAAAGAAGAAATAACGAAAAACGAAAACAAATCAAACTTTATAGAAGCAAAGCTTCTTGTACTTCATCAAATGCCCTACAGCTAATACGTTAGCATGTGCTATTCAGAGTTAGTGTACAATCGAACCTGACCAAACTGTTCATGTATAACGGATAATGAAAAAACACATTGCTTGTCAGATAGACATCCGTCACTGTCCCTGTAAATAAAATCGATGTTGAACAGTTTTTCAACAATACCATTCCAATTTTCTAGTTGTTGGCGTTGCTATATCATGTATTTGTGAACGATCAACACTGCTGCGAGTATACTCCGGTGTCCAGCAGTCTTGTCTTTGGCAATAAACACGCAGTAGCTTGGTAGATTTGCAGTACGCCTTCACGTTTTGCCTTAACTCTTGAAATCAAAGACACAATCTTTCTACGAATAAATTTTTCAATACGTTTTTCGCTCTGGAAAGGACGGTGCTTACCGGCTGTGGTAAACAGGTTAAGCTGCTTTGTTGGCCTTATTTCCTACTTTCAAAGGACATGTACATAAAGGTGTCTGGTATAGAAGCCAGGCTTCTGATCTTAACCATCTGCCAACAGCCACAAATAGAAATCGAGCCATCTTGTATATGCAGCCCTCGGCGCTGTTTCAACTATATGCCACCACACAGTTTAAGAGTCATCTGCAACATTTGCACTTTTTTAGATAAACAATCCGTATACGTGGTAGACCTGTAGATTACTTTAGATGTTTAGTAGAACTGGAAGCAAAAATCTTCACGCATTTCAAATATCCCTTTGCGTATACCTAATTTTACAGACAGATTTGGCATTCCAAAAAAAGGCATAATCAGCCGGTATTCGGACAGAATTAAAGCATTAACAGAATTTGTGCAAAATCTTTTTATAGTCGGTTTCCTTCCATCACGTGAAGGACTAGAACTCATTGTAAGGGATGGGGCAATCCAAACGTATGTACGTCTCCAGACCTTGTTCGATAAGAGAGTATGATAAGTATTGTTTAGACTGTGGGAGGGAGTATGGCAACACAGAGAAACAGAGGTGGGTTCCACCCCCACACAAATAAACAACCCCACCACAAATCGAATGGTCTCAGAAAGTATAAAAATCCAGAAATCCAGGGAGTCAGAGACGATCAGGGTGGAAAAGTAAAAGACCGAACATCTAATGAAGAAAGGATCGGAAGCCACGAACTGAGGAAAGAAACCGTCCTATACTGTCCGCTAAGGGACGTTCAAAGACAAGGAGAAAAGATGGACTGAGCGAAATCCTCATCGGAAATTGTCGTCTACAAAATGACAAGAGAACGTTAATGAAACCTGACCCAAACCAGAGAACATTTGGGGTTATATGAATGCAAGTCAAATCATGTACTTATTATGTTAATAATGGTAAAAATAAGTGCGACGAATTATGTTATTTTCAAGTCTTGTTGCTTCGCGCTTGTACTCTTCACAGGCCATTAGCAACGTTGTAACAGAGAGTTAGACATTTACTGACAATTTGTCCCTTTAATTTCCAGTAGTAGAAGAATAACTTGACCAATCGAGCAGTAACGCAGCCAGCGGTCATAATTGTCATGCTGGGCATGACTAATCATATGCCAAACTCGGGGTTCTTCTTACTATAACACGCCTGATCGCTAGTCTCGAGCGCAAATGTTATAAAATCTGACATCTCTAAGAGCACGTGCATCACCTTTCCAATGGTTTTAAATCCACTAGGGTAGTCCCCTTTGAGTAATACTCTCTTTTTGAAACTTGCTGTAAGCCTGTGAGTTTGTCATGCTCATGTGCCTATCATCTCCCAGAAGTCATGCGCGGGCATGAACGGGTTCACAGTTATCCTAGTGGTCAGCGGAAATAAGCAAAGAAAGGCAAAGAAACTTTTTGACCCTTGTCATGCAGAACCTGTCTTGGTGCACAACAAACCTGTTGATCAGCGGACATAAGCAAGGACGAACAACAGGAATTTTTCGAAGTATTTTGCTCATGTAATGCTTACAAGACCAACTTTGCGCAAGAATATAAGTCTCTCTAAAACTGAGAGCGAATTTTCACTCGTCTTCCTTTGGTCATCTCCTTTTTGTTGAACCGAAGGAAAACAGCGAGTTTTAACGAAGACGTAAATTTAAAAACTGATCCAAAATCATTTTGTTCAAAGGACGTTTCAATAGCAAGTGCTCTCCTGCTTTCCAAAAGAGGGTTACGGTAAAGAAGACAACCCAACTATTACAGTGATTTCGAACATGTAAGTCACTTTCAGTTGTTCTTGGTACTTGACAATCAAATCTGGAGCATTCTGATTTGCTTAATTGTACTCTTATGAAACTGATTGAATCCATGTGTAGCCATTTGTTTTGGTATTCTATGATCCTTGTTTTACGTCAGACAGTAGTTTGAAAGGATAACAAACAGTGCTCTAGATTTGATTGTCAAGTACCAAGAACAACAGAAACTGACTTACATGTTCGAGGTCACTGTAATAATTGGGTTGTCTTCTTTACCGTAACCCTCTTTTGGGAAGCAGGAGAGCACTTAGTAGTGAAACGTCCTTTGAACAAAATGATCTGTACGTCAGTTCTACTACTAAATGTTCGTTCAAAGTCATTGTTTTCCTTAGATTCAACAAAAAGGAGATGACCAAAGGAGGACGAGTGAAAATTCGCGCTCAGTTTTAGGGTGGATTATAATCTTGCTCAAAGTTAGTCTTGCAAGTATGACCTGAGCAAAATACTTTGAAAAATTCATATTTTTCGTCCATGCTTAAGTTCGCTGATCAACAGGATTGTTGTGCTCCCACACATGCTCTGCATGACAAAAGTCAAAACATTACTTTGCCTTTCTATGCTTATTTCCGCTGTCCGCTAGGATAACTGTGAACCCGTTCATGCCCGCGCATGACTTCTGGGAGACGATAGGGGCATGAGCATGACAAACTCACAGACTTACAGCAAGTTTCAAGAAGAGAGGACGACTCAAAGGGGACTACCAAAGTGGATCTGAAGCCATTGGAAAGATGATAACAATCGGATGGACTATAATTAGGATGGACCCTGATTTTGGCAATTGATTAGTCACACCCAGCATGACAAGCATTACGGTAGGCTTTGCCGCTGTTATTATCCATACCATTACTGTCAAATGCTATGTTCACTAACAACTCTTGCTAACAATGTTTGCCAACAATCTACAAATTGGTCGAAGTCTCCCTTTGAGCCTCTCTGTAGTTCAACTATTTTATAAAGAGGCTGACTCTAGTTAATTGCTAAATAGAAACTTGGCCAGCGACTTAAGCACCTATTGGCGACCCGACCTTCTATCAGTTTTATCGCTGTTGAACGCTGATCGCAGATGGCCTTCCACTGTCTTCAAGATGATCAGTTTGTGGAGGTAAATTTAAATCGAATACCTTACTTTTTCCGGCACTGAATGATCTGACCCTCGTGATAAGTCCTGAACAAAGAGGAATCGTTGATCGTTGCAGGCAATTGATGACTAGCATGTCCTTTTCCTCTCTTACAAATATACAGAAGAAGTTTGAAGGGTAGAAAAGCTTTTATTATGCTTAAACTTACCAGCTTGCCAGATATAGTGTCGGAAGCTGCAGGCTGTCGTAAGAGACGTTTTCCAAAATTAAATTGAGGATAACATTGAGGCTATTCGCCGACTTCCTTACGACGTTGTGCATGAAAACAAGGATATAAGGCTGTTTCAAGATACTAGTACCCTAAAAAGATTCCCCTGATGTCATTTTAAAATTAGGTGACGTAACAACTCTATCATCGACGATGCTTCCATACTGGTACGCACAAAAGATTTTCATAAATTTACAAAACTACCTAAGGAGTTGATAAACGTTATTGCCGGCTGCGCGTATCATTATGTCGCAGTAGTGCAAGCAGGAGGGTATGCACTTATTCAAAAATCTTTAAGCCCCGTGTACTCAGTGCAACATTTTGACACGACATGTTTCCTCAAACATGTTGCATCATGTAAACGAACCACGTTTACAACTTTTGCTGCAAGCAACATGTTGATACAACTGATTTTACAATAGAACAGGTTGTGGCAAATAACACAAAACATGTGGCAAAAAAGCCAAGGGACGACCCATTTATGAGGGTCATACGAGTGGGAGGAAGGGAAACTAAAAAAGAATTTACAACATTTCATAGACGTTTTAAGACGGAAATGGGCGAATTACTTGAGTTTCAGTTGCCCTGCTTCCCTCTAACATATAAAAATTTTGTTGCTGTTCCAAATGAAAACGCAGTTGTGAAACCCAGTTGTACAACAAGACAGGGTCCTCAGAATGAGTTGTGTTCAACATGTTGATACAACATGTTGCACCATGTAGATGGGGCTTTATCAACACACTCCGGGTAAAATATAAGAAAGATCAATAAAGACATACAGCTACGCCCTATCTAAGAATCCAAATGCTATATACACGAGAAAAAGAATGGATAGGTTGAATCTTATAACTAAAATTGAAGTGCTCCATTGGACGTTCAATCTGCATATTGGAAAAACAATGTTCCCAGAAACATTTTATGCCCTTTTAAACTACTTTTTAGTTGCAGTTAATCACTGTTTACTAGAGAAAATTTACGTACCTCAAAGAGGAGCGCAGAATTTTAAGATTGTACAAAATGCAGCACTACAGTCATTCATGGCATATTCTTTGCAAATGTGCTCGAAATTTCTAGCTTGTTAACAAATTACGTCTACCACCCTGCGACCAATAAATGTGGTTGGGTTCTAGAAACAATTGGTCATTGCATATAATAGTCTTGCAAGACTATGGACATATCATTTGTTTATGTAGTTTCTAGTTTTTCGTAACCTTCAGCTTTGCTGTATGCAATTAGGCAGTAAAGCTATCCTTTGTTCTGCACCATTGTTTCCCAGAAACATCCAAGACGAGCAAATGTGAAGAAAATTCAATTCAAAAACTGGGACTGATTTAACTTTACTTTACGGCACAGTCGTAACGGCTACTTTCTGCAACAAGCATTCATTCTCAGCTAGAGCCTGTCTACATTCAACAAACCGTTATTCGCATTCTAGCCAATAACTCTTTCGGTATCACGTGTCCTACCAAAGTTGCCCCAAATACTAACAAAATTTTGTCTTACATAGCACTTTTAAGGATATTTACTGCAATGTAGCCAATCTTTGGGAATTTCGTAAAAAGTTCATGATTCTTTTGATCAGAATTGGGATCGCAAAACAAAGGAAACGTCTAAACTTCTAACACAACTTAAACTTCACATATTTTACCTTAAACAACAAGTGCAGGCACTGCTCTCTAAAAAGACTGTATCAAGCTTCCCTTTGCTTCCAACAGTGACCATGAATACTAGCCCTCAAAAGCTAATATAGCGCGAGAAGGTCCGCCATGTTACGTAATATTGTTTATCAGCTTGTCTGATGGGGAATAAAATGGCGCATAACGATCGACCTCGCTTTAAGACGGAAGCTGCGCGATCAAACTCGTTTTAGTGATCAGTGGTACACACCAGCGAGGTACAGTACATATATATATATGTAAATATAGAACGTTCCCTATCCGAAAATGAACCGATACCAAAGCTATGACTGCACTGTTACTACAGCAGCCTCTCCTAACATGCAGGTCTATTTTCACTGCAGTTGGGTTGCTTATGAAGTGACATTGGACCGGAGATTCACGTAAAAATATGAATGAACTCTGTTGATCCTCATGAATTCTGCACCATTCCAAAATAGGTAGTGCACGGAAAATCATGGCAGTTACAATACAGAATCAATTTGCTTTTCCCTTTAAGAGTAGGAACAAACTGTACCTCATTTGTAGTTTTATCCAAGTAAATTGTTGCTGTTAGGCTTGCCTCTGATAATCACAGTGAAACAAAAAGGTAGAGTCCACAAGTTTGCAATTTGACAGTTTGTTGAATCGGGAATATTTTTTCGCGTGCGTTTGTTGTTGCTACTCTCCTGAGGGTCCATTTGTGAATGAAAAAACATGTTTATTAATTTAGAACCCGAGCAGTGAATACATTCGGAAGTTGTTGGTAGGATATTAGATTGTTTTAGGGTTTAAAGGCTATTGAAATCAAGCCTTAGGATGTAACCTCTACAACAGTTACAGATGAATATCGGTAAATGAACCAAAGAGTGACGGAAGAAATGAAAAAATTGACTGACGAAGTTGCAAGATGCAAGCAAGATGCTTTCATATATTTTAAAGACGTTATAAATTGTAAATAGAAAACTAGTTAACGATTCCACATACCATGATGAGAAGCAATATATACATTAACTCAAAAAGAAAGCATAAAAGAGTAAATGAGTGAATACATGAATGAATAAATCAATGAATAAATTTATAAAAGAGTAAATGAATGAATGAATAAATGAATAAATAAATACATATATGAATAAATAAATAAATAAATTCATAAAACAGTAAATGAATGAATAAATAAATGAATGAATAAATCAATAAATAAGTGGCTCCAAGAGGGAGACCCAAAAAGACCTGGAAACATCGATGAAAACAGCAGGAAATTAAGTTTAACAAGACTGGACCCAGCTAATAGAAAAGAGTGGAGGAAGGCGTTGCA
>JAAAKL020008086.1:0-11556 GCA_010016065.2 Carybdea cf. marsupialis auct. non (Linnaeus, 1758)
AACTTTTGACAGTTGCTCCAAACTGGGAAAACGCAGATGTTTAAAATTTCTCAAGTAAAAACAATATCATAGATATTAGTAATATGAACTTTTGCAATAACAAATGAAGGCTTAATAAGCATAAGCAGAATTTGAACTGTATTTATAAATTGGCTTAGTACAGCAACATTTTTAAAGCTGTATCTAGGAACTGGCATTACAAAATACTGAACATGCTACCAATGTCCTTTCATTCTATCTTCTTTATTTTCTTAAGACGCCGCTATTGTCACAGCATAATATACAACACACCTAAGGAAACGATGACTTTGGTCTAGACAATTCTATTTTAATAGATCATTTTTCGTATGTTGATTCCAATGACCCTAGACATTTTTCAGCTTGGAATTAGCATTCTGCGTGTTTGACCAATGTAATATATTTACTCGATGTATCCCCTTTTTCAATTACGGGATTTTTTGTCTATAAATTCTTAAACTGGCTAATCTTTTTCAGAGACATACAACCTTCTTGTTGCGTGAAAGGGAAGCTTTCTTCACCTTTATCCCACAATCACTACTAAAATAATCGACCTATCCAATTAGACAAATAACAAAGCACCAATATTTTGGGAGTTACTAACATTTCCAGCTGGTCTGCGGCTCCAACCAACTACATAGCTTTAGCAACCATTTGCTTAACGTAAACTGTGGCTAGCAACTATGGCCAGTTTACGATGTTTAAATACTGTGACCACAAGAGCTGTCGTTTGTTGCTGTAGACCACAGGGTATAGTAATGTATCTCTGTTCGTGATTAACTTTGCTTTGAATGTCATATACGATCAAGCCGCAACGCAACAGCGGCGTTTTCCATGTTTACAGTATCATGAAACAGAAGACCAAACAGACTGATAAAAAGACAGAATTTGAACGATCAAGATTAAAGAAAACACAAACAATAAGCAACCATTTGGACTTTATTACGAAAATGCAAACAAACAAGCCTTGCAAATTTTAGTATATGGGTAAACATCTTACAATTTCCAAAGAAACAAACTATTCCAAACAGTTTTCGCAAACCTCCGCGGTTTTCATATGAAGGCAATGACCCAGACTGATAATGCTATGGCAAGTTTGCAAAACAGAGAAACATTAAGAAAGCAGTTCATGACACACTTTTAACGTTGAACCACTGCTAATTCCGATCATCTTTACTCAAATTATTCCAAATATTTTCAGTTTATTGATCTTTCCACAACGTCAAGCACCAGTTTTTTTCCTGTCAGGGCTACAGTGATACCACTAGAAGTCAACATTGCAGATCAGATAACTCGACTGAGCAATTTCTGGAAGTCATGAAGGAATGTACTGAATGGCCAATGAGAATCCCAACTATCATCATCGACATGCGCACTAAGATCCCTGCTTTTCATATCTGTAATGATGGTGTACTAAGATGCGTACATGAGCTATAGAAGGACTTAGACTAAGGGTGGCATGTGGCGTACGATGGTGTTACTACAACAAAATATTTTATAGGGGTCATGAGTCGGCGTTGCATAGACGACATATACCTGCAAAAATACACGGATATATAAACCTTACTTTATGATTATGAAAGACCACCTGGAGGTTAGATCCAGCCCCGATCCACACGGGACCTGAAATATTGCCTCAGCCACACAGCAAGATCTCTTTATGCTACTGTTCACAGACCAAGGTACCTACTGCTACTGATTGTTAATTGAAGGCGAAGACACAAATCATACGACATTCTGTTTCGTGAATCTATTTTAGAGACAGAATGCTGACAGAATTTACTTCTGCTTAGCTAAATAATAAGCAGTTAAAAAGGCAATAAGATAAAGATTACCTCAATAATAACCGACGTATACAGCTTGTTAGGTCGTATGGTCTGAAGTTACTAACTACATACAAAAATTTGTCTTTATTTTTAAGCTAATAATTTTGCTTGAATCTGTGCATTCTATACATTTGTGATATGATTATAATACGAAAAGAATAGTTTGAAATGTAAGACAAAACGAGTACCGAATCTACTTTTCTTTTTATCGTCTCCACAAACACTCTCTATGCTGTGCTTTATCCATAAATGAACACAGTGTCTTGCATTGCCATCGTATAGGCCTATTTGGTAACAAAAATAAAATCTTCACTGTCTTGCTTCGTATGCGTTATAGAAATTTGTCAGCACCCAAAAATGCGCGGCAGATTTAGTTGATAAAATGACAGACAGTATTGCTTCAAACTCACAAGCTAGGCTAAAACTTATGATATCTTTAAATGTATTATGCTTCATGTGTCATGCGTCATGTATCATGAGTTATGTATCATGTGTCCCTCGTTGACGAGGTATTTTATGCACTTTTACACTTCACCAACCGTCAGACCAATTGATTGTACGATAGATTAAAGACAATATCTTTTCAGATCATGTAGATCAAACGTTCAAGTCTGTAAAGACAGAAGATACGAAAACTGCGAAACATAGTATAAAACGTTTCCCTGAACACCCTCTACTGTATTGTGTTACTGAGGCTTCCAAAATACTTGTGGTGACGAGACTATGACGATTTTTTTCCTAACTTGTTACCCTCTGAAGTAAACTAATAAAGAAAGAATTCACTTGAAATTTAATAGAACAGGAGTAACTCGATCTTTGAGCACCTTCTCTAAATATAAACTGCGAGAAAATAGACTCAAACTCCCGCTAAATCCATCAAATCTTTGATATCTTAATTCTTACTAAACTGCTATAAGTTTTGTCGCTCCAGAGATATCACTATTTACGAATTAATCGTTACGTTTCACCTTTGTTTGTGCGTGTGTGCGAGTGACGGGTTGGGTGAAAGGGTGGCCATTTTTCAAGATAGGAAGGAAAGAGTAGGGGTTTTGCCCTAGTGCACAAATGCCAATAACGGCATTAAGATAGAAATGTGTTTTAACTATACTAGTCCTATTTCACTTTCTTCTCGTGTTGGTTAGCTTAAAATGCTTTGTTTCGTTTTAGCATTTCATGTGGAGTAATCACTGTCGAGCGTTCTAAGAGAAACCCGAACACCATGTTGAAGTTAATGGTATATATTTATCATCACATGATCCCTAAGAAATTGCAGATTCTTCAGAACTACATATAAGTAGATATTGCAATGGTCCATGTATTTATCTTAAACACAGTCATAGGCTGGAAACAAGAAAACAACAAACTGTTCAATGTATGTGAACGCCTCTCATCTTTTTTTGTATTTTGCACAACATTCTCAAAGCGAATAAACGTAATATGGCAATCGTTGCTCTTCTGTAATGAAAAAACTTGCGGCCTGGTAATGAGCGTTCTTAAAGGTACATTTTCATTTGTTGAAGAGCTATTGAAGTTTCCGTAGGTTCCCTTCCCCATTTTCAAGTTTGAATAGGTTTTTAATAGGTAAACTTCGAAACACGTCAGGTCAAATAGAGATGTAGAGGATCCATAGATGATAACTTTTGGATCCAATATAATGTGATATACGAGCTCAGAAATAGTTTCCTTGAATGAAGTGTATCATTTTAAGGTGCTACTATCAACTTAGTGTCATTACATCAATACACGACAAAATTCTCAATCTCATTTTTATGATTAAATACATTCTTGAGATAATTTGATTCAAAGTTTGTTCTGTTCTTGATTTATTCTTGACGTAAGTCCTTACATTCGAATACTACTTTGAAATTTGAGTACTGCATTTGTTTCTATTAAGTTTATTTTACGTTAATTGTTTGATGCACAGATTTGGATATCCGCAGAAATCTAATCTTTCTCAGTGGATCAATTACTTGTTAGACGAGAGGACATACGACCAGAGAATAAGGCCTCATTATCATGGTGAGTTGTCATTGTAAGAAACTTGAGTTCTCTAACTACTGGAAAATTTATAAATTCAAATGCTCTTTAAAATATTTTAAAGTTTTGTTTATTGATCTTCTATTAAATTTCTTCAGTTGATAATTAGATTTTACCTTCACATTTCAGAGACTACTTACATTTTACTCTTGTTCGGATTTACGAATTGACTTTTGTTGTGAAATTACCGGTGTGTCGACCCCGATTCCAATTTTAATACTGAGACGTATATACTTACACAATCCTGCATTAAATTTTTTCTACTATTTATGGGCGAAAGTAACCTCGGTATTCTATGCCTATGTACAGGTTCGTAGCTAGGACTAGTTCAGCAGGGGGGGGGGGGGCTTTTTATAGGGGAGCAAAGCAAAAATTGAAATGTAAAACTCTACGTTTCAAGTCATGTAAATTTTCTACATGCAGACGAGGGGAAAGTCCTATTGTACGGAGGGGCTTGCTCCTTTCCGCCTCCCTTGCCTACTACCCGCCTTAGTATAAGATTGCCGTTGACGATGACGAACAAAAAAATGTTTCAACGATATAACAACTGCGTCGATCACAATTTCCTTTTAACTATCAGACAATTTAGACAGGAAAAGGGAGGAATAGGAGTAGGAGAAGGATATCTATAATGGTGTTGTATATGGTAGGAAGCAGCTTAGAGGGTGAAGTAGAAACAAATGATGCAAAGTTCTTAAAAGGCTAAAAATATGAAACGCAAAGAAAGATAAAGGTTCGAGAAGCCAGACAGTAAGTCCCCAAGGCTTTGAAGAAGCTTTGAAAGATTCATGGTCTTCAATATACAATATGGGACTTCACGAAATTAATTTTGTTTTTAGCTAGAATTTCAGCGAGTTGTTATTGGGTGTAAGTTTTTATTTTGTGACCCTTGTTATTATCTATTTATACTGTAACAATGTAGAGTGTTAGCTGGTGGTATTTTGTAAACAAATGAAATAGTAAAATATATATTGCCATCAATCTGAGATAGAAACCAATCATAGAAAGTGCGTCGACAAGAACCTGGAATATGAAAATAGACTCCACACATTCCTTTTTGGCATTGCTAGATATACTTGACAGTTCATGCAGGTTTTTTGCCTAATGACATTGATGGAAACGCGAAGCATTCTTACAAAATTACGAATGGGAGAAATCTAGTATCTGTATAAAATAGCTTCAAAGGAAGGAGATCCATAGTTTCTGTGTCGTCTGCAAAGTGCAGGGGAGTTCCTGCACCGCAAAACATATCATTTAGTCCCCTAAGAAGCTTGTTCTAATGATATTTTCAGATTTTTGATGCATTTTGCATGACGTTTTTGCAATCAAGCTTTTGAGATCAAAACTGTACGTTTTGACATACCAGGCAAGGGCATATTTGACGTTAGATGTGGCCACCATTCTTGTTATCTGTTCCCTTGCCAAGACGACCATTGTATGCTCTGAATATCTTCTTTATTGCCAAGGCTGGCCAATGTAGAAAATATCTCAGTTTCAGCACTTAAATTTCGAGACAAAAGACGATATTAGGTCTCAATGAATTGAGTTCTGTCACGTGACCACCTTGTAGCAATAATGGAGATTTCTTAACTTCATCTTTGTAAAAACTCTATAGAAAGCTAGTTTGACTGGCCGTAATAAAAATATATTTTCATAAAATCACGTAAGGTGTTTCTTTGCCGTTCAAGACTGATTCTTGCTTTAGATCGATTATATTTGAACGTCAGTCTCTGTATTTATCCGGAACTGCATCAGGCATGGCTTCGTCGTTTTCGGTCCTTTCATTTCGATTTTTATTAACCAGTTGGAAACACGTTCTGTAAGAGATTGAGAAGTAGCAAAGAAACAAACTGTAATTCTAAATAATTAAACATGTGTTTGAGGGCTTTATAAACGCCATGTTAAATTTACGAACTGCCCTTTTTAAATAACAGAGCTAAAAAAGCCTTTTTAGGGGCAGTACAAATTGATTTTAGTATTTTTACATTTGAGTATTTCATTGCTGTGTATTTATTTAAATAATCCTTGGTAATGATGCTCGTTCTTAGAATAACTTTTCCTATAATTTTTACTTTGGAAATATTGATTATAAAGCAGTGTTCGTTTATCCTAAAATTGCATTAATTGTATTCTCAATGATCTTTACGGAACGTTTCATCTCTACAGTAGTACATCTTCAGCTCATTTTTCTCCTGCAAATAAACACACCCTTTGACAGCATCATAAACCCTAAGTCTGTTCAGCTTACTAAAGGTATTGTCTCATTCTACTCACAAGGTTACCTTTTCCCAATTACTCTTGTCTTGCCGCATAAATTATTGATCATCAAAGTTCAATTTGAGGGTAAAATTTATTCAGCATGATACCAATCAACTCTACCCCCCTTGGCGAAAAGCCTAGGCCAGATAAAGTGAATGAAACAAGTTATGTATTGGATCTAACCGTTTTATACACTGTGGTTGCTGAATTGTATCAAGCATTCAGACTTATCAAGTCGGTAATTTGCACAAGTGTGACCTGGTTTCCTTGATCAGTCTAGCCACAGACCAGAGTATTTGTTTTTCTTGGTTTATAAATAGCCGACGGTTAGAAGGTAATTATCCTACTGCAAGTGCAGTTTGTTAACCATTTGGCGCTTGTTTGTTTTGAACAGGCGTCTTACATCAAACCGAATACAAATACCTGAGTATATCGGTTCAAGGCAAAATAACCTTTAAGGGAGGACAAATCCACCTCATTTCACAAACTGATTGTTCATAAGCTATCCTTGTAAATGCTCCATTGTGATAAAAACAAATCTAGAAATACAAAAAATGGGCAGACTCTGTACCACTTAAGTATTCATGCTTAAGGTTTATCACATTTCTATCTTATAAAAAGCCCTAATTCTGTGCTTTCCTGAAACAGCGTAACTCTAAATTTTTCAGATTAACATTTAAATTCCCTGTTGCATTAGTTCAGTAGTCTACTTTGCCAATCCTACTTCTTATGCGATAAGAATTAATAAAATAATAAATTCTACTATTAATAGATGTTTGTCTTTAGGTTTACTGTTAGTGGTAACGTGAGTATATCGAGGACTGTTTTTGAGTCCTTACGAGCTAATTCTCCAACCCAGAAAGAGGGTATCCATCATGTAATATTGATGAGAGATTGAGTAAGAAATTTACGTTTGGACAAAACTTTCACACAATACGTCAATTGCTATTCCTTGGAAACACAAGATGGGCAAATAATAGAAAGAGCATCAGCTTCAGTGTTGATATCAACAAGATGTATGTGTATTAAACTTCTGTCTCTCCAAAAAATCGGAATGTCTCTCACGCTGATGCCAGTATGACCACGTTGCTATTACACCATACTCTTTAGCATGCAATTTGAAAAAAGCAAGGGCAGAAGATCGACCTCTTGCTCCATTGACATATATCATTACGATGGTTCTATGTGGCTCAGCTTTTGGAACAATTTATTTGTACAAAGCTATTTTTCTACATTTTGGGAATGACATAACATCATTATGCTCTCATCTATAGCTTGCAATGTGCTTGGTGCTGGAAATGATAGCATCGAACCAAAATCAAACTGGATCAAAGATCATGTTTCATATTCATGCTAATTGATCGAGAATAAGGACAAAAATAAAAAGAACTATTTGCTAAGATGCACCTACGTGTTGACGAGATAGCACGGCACTATTGACCTGTATTAGTTATTACTGTAGCATTCTGGCAACTGCAGAGATTGTGCAATGATAATTTATCCATTTCACTTTCAAGTAACCTCGTGCCCTGATAATGAAATAAGGCAACAATCTGATGTCATTTGTAAGAGAAATTCAGTCAAAATTAGAAATAAGTTAATCAGACGTACAGAATCAAAGACTTGTGTTGTTAGGGTTACCATAACGGATGAAAAATGATGCTCAAATATGTCTTTTGGTGCCAGGACAACCACAGGCATCAGAATAGCAATTACAGTTCTAAATTTGTGTGTGCCTGTGACATACAACAACGTTGTTAATGACATTGAGAAATTAGTTTCATCGCATTTTGTGGTAAGGATTAACTGCAGAGGACGTAACACATAGCGTCGTGTGCGTCTAGTTGAATTTGTACAACAGTCGTATAATTTAAAGAATATTTTAGTCTGGTTTTTGTCTTTTGTAGGTCCACCAGTTGACGTCACAGTAGCATTTTATGTACTAGCAACCGATGACGTAGATCTATCAAATATGGTAAGCATCCATCAATAGTTATATTGTCTATAGGAATTTGAATGTCGTCAGTAACTGGCAAACATCTTACAGTAGCAACGTTGTGAGAATATTCTGGGTTCATAATTTATGCAAGCAAAACTTTAAAGAAGAAGTCATTCAGCTTGTGATGAATTGGGGTTCATGACGTAATTAAGAAAGTACGTGAAATCATGTGTAAACAGTGTGATGCGGTATTGTAGGTGTTTGAATGAGTGTTTCCACTGTAAACTAGTTATTTTCCTTTGACATGTTGTTGCCTCCTCTATAAGCATTCTACGTTCGTACATGAGTCAAATTTTGTATAAAAAATAATGTTTTCTAACATTTGAAAGTTACCCCTTAAGTTCCATATTACATTATCTCGTGTCATGGTTTCTACGCATCGTTAAACAGAGCATTGTTTAAGGGAGGAAGATGACTTCCATTTCTTAAGAAGGCAAAAAACCCAATATCAAGCATACAAAATTACTGCAACATGGAACACTGATATGTGAACATGTGCATCTACACGTGAGCATGTATGATTTGTGCAAAGACTTTTAGTCATTGTATTGCCAATGTCACGCTATTTAAACGAAATTACTATATGAAAAATAAAATTTCACGACATATCTGCTTACAATTTCGATGAGCTTTAAGACTTTATTTATTTTCTCGCTCATTATCCCTCATTTTATAAAGGATACTATCCTTAAACAAGTTTATTCTCTGTTTCTAATAATATTTTTCATTAACATAGGACTACACAGTTGAATTCTATCTCAAGCAAGAATGGTTTGATGATCGACTCATTCACAATTACAAGACCGAGATTGTATTAGATGTGGACATGCATAGCAGACTCTGGCTCCCAGACTCCTATGTTGTCAATGCTAAATACTCCAGTTTCCACAGAGTTACTATGCTAAATAGACTAGTAAAAATCTACAACAATGGAAAAGTACATTTTAACGTTAGGTAAGTGTGCATTTTTGCAAGAAACTCATTCTAAGTTTTCCCGTTCTTCTCTACTCTGTGTATATCTTCCCTGTGGACAACTTTGCTTACAATAATGCACTTAAACGACCCAGTTTTACAAGCTTTGAGAAAATTTACATACGATATGTGTTTTAATGCCATCCAGTGACCAAAAGATTGAAAAATATTCGCGTCTCCTTCATTTTAAAGTAGTGCAAAGCTTTGACAAGGATTAGGAAAAAAACACTTTCACTATATATTTAGAAATGTTGTGTTAGCAAATTACCTTTCTTTTCATGAAAGACCTGAAATAGAATGTTCTAGCAGATAACATGAGCTTTTAGAACAAAGGAAATGCAACTCTGGTATTCAAAAAATTCGGGAAATTATGGATGTAGAACTTCCAAGCCATCGAACACCCATAGACAAAACGTCGCAAGCAAAACCAATTCCAACTATGAGCAAAGAGTTTTCAAAATCTGCAAATAGTCTTCATGAAACACTGTCAATTCTGTTCAGTTCATAAATGAAGAGTAGATTGATGTCAAACTTCTTATTTTCATGAAATTATGACTCTACAGTTAAATCCTTGCTTTAAAGGTAATAAGGTTGTTTACAAAATAGCTGATTAATATTATCAAGCCGAACTTCTTAAAATGATAGAGCTCACGACAATGTAAGAGAAATGGCTTGCAGTTGAGTTCGGTTTATTTTGATGCTTGCTCTATTGTTCAAAGTACGTTAGTTCCTCCCTGAAACATTTATAAATACAATCATCTGACAGTAATAGTCCGTAGGCTGTGCTGAATGAAGCAACCCACAATGGTTCTTAACAGCAGTATGACTCTTTACTGTGAAGAAATGTCGTGACACCATAACATATTCTTCGAAGAAACTGATCTTGCCGCTTTGCTATTGCATTATTGAACGTGCGGTTCTTTGATGGCCATGCAAACTTTCATGCAATGGAAGGAAGTGCTGAAGAAAGGAGATTTAGGAAGCGTTGAAAGAAGAACTATGATCTATTAACGAGGTCGCAAAAAAGAACGATTTACGTCAGCATTATTTGTCTGAATGGTAGCGTGACAAAACAATTTTCAGATCTAATCTTAATAGTCATGAAGCAAAAGTTGGTAGATCAGCTATTGAGAGTCATTGGACATTGAAGGGTTACAATTAAAGAAATGAGAATGTCTGTAGTAAAGATTATCATAGAAGTCATAATGATAATGATTGTGATAATGAGATAGAGATATTAATGATGGTGATGATAATGATGATGAAGAACACAAGTTTGAGAACGATAAATAAATTGCTTTTGATATTAAAAAGGCAAGACTCCAGCAAAGCAATTTAATCTCCTTTTCCTTTTAAAAAGTGATAAAATTTCAGCTGTGATGACATGCAAAAATCTCAAATGTCTAGGTGAAGAATTTTCCTTCATCATTTGTAACGAGGGATTCAAATCTCAAATTATTGGATAACTTTACCACTCTTTCATCTCATTCTTCAGTCTCTCCCCGTTTTAAATGTGTCCTCACTGTTTACAAGCTTGTTGTGACTTGGATCAAAATCCAAAGCAATCTCTTGGGTTAAAAGTATCAACTAATAGTGATCTGTACATTTCCTGCCAAGTCACATTTAGAACAACCCTTCGCTTCTCCACAGACGTAACATCTTCGAAAAATATATACAGTGACTCATTGATCTTGTCCAAAACAAGTGACAGAGACGTTGCCTAAGAACCGGAAGAAAGTCATCCTGAAACTGCATTGGGCTCAAAGATTCGAGGGCTCAATTAAACGCAATCAAAATATCTTAATAAAATATCTAACTGATAAGATTCAAGAAATGTATATTTGATTGTAGTAAAATGTGTCAAGCAAACTCTGGATGTAATAGCATCGAATGTTGGTTCTCTTTTTTTCCTCTCCCCTGAAGATCTTCAGTAACTGTTACTTCTACGGCAACAGGTTGAGAATAAATTTATGGAAGCACATAGACAAGGCCTTTTGGTTTTTCAAAAGAAAAACTTTAAAAAACTGACTGATTAACGTAACTTTCTAGCAGGTAAATTGTGTAGCAGCGCTAATATTAAGAATGATAGTCCATGAAAGTAGGCTAAATGTAAGATGAATCATGACATGCTGTTAGGTTCAACATCAAGTTGCAGTCCAACACGTTCTCTCAGTGTAAAGATGGTCATGAGACACTGTTAAGATATAGGTCCTGGACAATTGTCATCAGTCTTGTTTTGAAAACCAATCGGAAATAACTTGAAGGCCTTGTCCAACATGTAGATCGTAGTAAATATGGACATGGCAATCTCGTTTACAGCTTGTATATAATCAAAACAAAAATAGGCTGTGATCAAAGCTATTAAAGTCGTCTAATGAGATTTTTTGAAGTGATGTACCTCCTGCTGTTATTAAAAATTTTTTAAACAAATATATATATATATTG
>JAAAKL020008087.1:0-16258 GCA_010016065.2 Carybdea cf. marsupialis auct. non (Linnaeus, 1758)
AAGCAAGCCAATGTGCCTGCATACACAAGCCAATATGCCTGCATACACAAACCAATATGCCTGCATACACAAGCCAATGTGCCTGCATACACAAACCAATATGTCTGCATACACAAAACAATATGTCTGCATACACAAACTAATATGCCAAATTTTAGTGCGTTTTCTACGTCTTATTACCTGTTCGTAGTTTAATTAAGTGAAGAAGTCTTTTTTGAAAGAAAAACTGAATTTGCTCAAGCTGTTAAAGCTTGTCCCCATCAAAGAAAAATTTATACTTAATAGTAATAGGGCCGAAGGGAAGAGCATGTCTTTTCCATAGCATAGACGTGCCTCAGTAAATTGACGATTGGATTGGTTCGTTAGTTTCTGCTTCGATTGAGCGTGGTATGCAACTTGTTACCTGGATATAAAATCTATCACTTCCATCACTTGCAATTTTTGATGTACGGGACTCTGTCCGTATAGGGGAAGGGTAAAAATATGTGGGCAAATTTACAGTTGGCAGTTTAACGTCAGATTTTTATATGAAACAACTGAATACCAGTATTTGGGACATTTTATTTATTTTTTACACGAATAGGGCGGTCATTCTTGCCCGAATTTTGACTTTCCAAAACTGTGGGGGGCACAATGTACATCTTGTAATATTCATCTCTTTAGAAGAGTGAAAGCTCTGGCTGCTTAATTATGTTAATCAGGAGCTGGTGAGTCCTAGATTATGCTCATAAATTTTTTTAATGTTGGGATTGTGCTTGAATGAAACGTAGGCTTTCAACAAGAAATTTCTAGTTGTTTATACATAGTCGTAACTACCGGACGGCCGAGGACCAATTCGCTCTAATAATTTTTTCATACCACTCCCCACATATTTCTGCTTGCTACATAGCTTTTTTCAGACTCTCTCAATACGTAATACGGCTTCAAGGTAAAATGCGTACGGTGATGCTTATTTGCCTTAAACAATGCATGCTCCTCTTGATTGATGTCATCAATTTTCGTCGCAAGCCCTGTAATCTTGTCAATTTGCGTCTCTTTCGGACGAGACAGACATGCAGTTGATGACGTCATGTAAAACATGGGTAGTTATCGAAGCTTCATCATCATAATAAAAATACATACATTGTCTCAACATTGTCTCATGCTTGTTTTTAATTACGTTTGAATCAAGGTATGGAATATTAATAAACCTCATTTTACTGAAGAAGTCACTTTATGAAAGGTGAACAAGGAATAAAGAGGTATTGATGAAGGAATTTACTTTCTGAGCCAAAATTTGTACATGATCAGTTATATGGGCATGTGTTCACTATGTCAATCATGTTTCCTGCCTGTTACACAGCTGTGTGCCTCTTGTAATAGTCTCGAATTTTTCTGTGTTTCGCTGTACCTCTGATGAAAATATGGATGGTAAGTTGATTTATTGATAGCCTGATTTCTTTCATACATTTCCCCTTTTCATCTTTGCATAGATATCTACCTTGTTATTCAGTGTAAAAACGTTGTATCCAAAAGGGATATATAGCGACATGTACAAGAAGTAGCGAAAACAAGCGGAGAACAGTGAGATATGTTTAGTAGATATACTGTTTTGAAAGTCATTCATTACGTTTCTCTTAGTATGCTAGGCAAGAATCAACAAAATCCAGCGACACAAAATCAAACAGTTTTGAGAAGCTTCTTTAATTTTTGCCAAGATCAGAAGATTCTAACGTCATCTATGCAATTCGTAGATCTCTAATCAAATGGTAATTAATTAGAGAAACTAAGATGGTACATCTCATAGTTACTGTTCAGTTTTTTACCTCAATGGAAGAAGTTTCACTTGTCATAGTTTGTTTACAAAGGGTTAACTTCGGGAACTTACTTCACAGACAAAAAGGACTACATGATTGTGTCAACCGTAGCCTCTCTTCAAATGTGTAAGTTTAAATAGAAACAGAATTTTGGTAAAATTTAATTTATAGTATCAGACTTCGAATATACCAGGAAAGAAACTTCGTCCGTTCAGTAGCAACATACATCATTAAGCTTTCAGAACAGAGACAATTGGGTTTGAGTGGCATCATAATGGCTTAAAATAACAAAGTCCATACCAAAAGTTACACGAAGCATCTTATTGTGTGTTGGATGGATATAATTTTATCAGCAAATATAACAAGGATACGCTTCGGTAAGACTTACACCCGTAAGATTTATTATTTGAATCAGTCATTGTATGCTTTAATCAACGGTATAAATTAGTCCATCACTTTAAGTGATTTTGAACTACAAGATTTTGTCTATTAGTCACATTTGTTGGTATGATTAACTAATTGGCTACCTGGAGGCTACAGAAGGGCAAAAGTACAATACATCAGGACTTTTAATCCCGTCTCTTAATGACGTTCTTTAGTCGAATGTGACTAATAATACAATCTATGTAAATAATAGAAAACTCACCAAAACGAGATGAAGTTGCTTGTACTTGCTAACTTGTTAGTTCTCGTATCACATCGAATGAACTCCTCTCACAAAATATCTAAGTTGACACCGGTCAAATTTTTCAGGGGGTAAAGTCAGTATAATATCGCTACAGTTTTATTGTAAAGTTTTAGATTAAATGCTTTCAAATCCAGATACATATTTACAAAGTAACTTTCCTTTTTCACTCGTCCTATCCATTTATGTCTCTATGACTGGCTGTTTTTGATATTTAATTTACGATCTTTGATATGTCTTTGCATTTACATTCTTGAGCCAAAGCGGACTGATAGAGTTGCCAGTATGATACGAATTTCAAAAAAGCATCGCTGGTCTTTTGGTAGCGAAATTTAATTTCGTTTTTAGACCTACCTTTACTCACATGAGAGACCTTTGATGATGGGATCTTTAGAACCAAAGAGGTGTATTCAAGGGGTTGGGGCTTGAACCCTTGTTACACCCCCGGCACTATTGCCTTGTCTCTTTCTGATATGCTTTGAGTACGTTTAAGGGTAAAAGTATATACGCAAAATATAAACAGGAAGGAGGGGTAATTGCACTTGATGTGGTCAAGAAAATGCTTTCAAGATGTGATGAGCAGTTGGAGAAGAAAAATATATTTGCAAGCCGAAAGCCTAAAATCTTTTGATAGTCCATGTCGTAAATTTTTGGATAACCAAAAGATTGCGTTTCGTTTAAGAAACCTAGAAGCTGTTATATTCATAAACGCCTCGTATTTCAGTTAAAATCTGATCTATTTCATGTAAACTTTACAATCTCTCATCATACCTCCTGATAAACAGAGAAGCACCCCCGAGAGGGGCTTAAGCTCTCTGGGGGAACAGAAATCATAGAGATTGCTGAAAATATTTTTATTTCTTTTTATTCCGTGTACAGGCTACGTTTTAACTAAAAGGTACAAGATTGATTGCCCAAAAGGGGCCTGATACCCTATAAACGCTCATAACGCCGCCGCTGCCGCAAAAGAGAGTTCTGAGGGAGGTAAACACATGAAGCGTAATCCGAGCCACCTCGACGTTCCCATGTCGCTCTCACTCTTCCTCTATATATATATTTTTTTTTTTATATATCAATAATATCATTGAGCACACGAAACCTTACAACGTGAAAAACAGTAGGTGATAAACCAGAAGCTCAAGCCGTCTCTCACCTAATAGTTACAGGTGTTATTCATGTAAACTTTACACCCCTCTGCCTCGGCAAGCAGGCCATGATTCTGACTGCTATATATATATCCTATTTAAAGTTTGAATTTTGTTACATTCCAACTTTCACGTATTTGCACGAGGAATCGTTGGGAGAAGAAAAAAGGATGTAATGCCAGAAACAGACATTAACCCCAGTTTATTCCCCCCCCCCTAATTTACTATGCACACGGTAAAACTTACAAATGCAGCTTGCTAATATCAGCAGCCACGAGGTGCCATCTTCCTTCTTTACTGTAAGTTCTCCTTAACGATTTGCAACAAAATGGTTGGAATCATCCTTTTCTAATAACGTAGACACCTTAGAATAACCCAGCATGCATTGTTCGGGGATTTTTTCAGGGCACCAGGTTGTTGAGTAGGCCAAGTTGTCCTTATGTTTGCTGCTTATGTTTTCAGAACAAGATTGTTCATGCGAGCCCTGCTTATGCAAGCGCGCTTTTCTATTCAAGGAAGCGGGAGCGACAGCAGTTTCTCTCTTTTATGGTTCTGGTTGGCGCATGCCCAATACTTGTGCGTATCAAGGTAAGTAAATCAATAATAACAATAACATTGTTATTCACCTTGCTGATGCTTAAGTCAACATTTTCTCAAACTTTTACAAATGGGCGTTTGACTGGTGTGGCTACAGTTTAAAAGACAGTTTGCTGTTCTGTTCTTCTGCGATTTCAAACGTTTTTCTTAGCACATTTGCACCTCACTGCCCACCGAGAAAAGCAGCAACGATTACTATTTTTACATCTTTTCATGCATACTTTCTGCCATCTGCAAGGTTTACGACGACATTTTGGATTGCATTTTTTATGACATATTCTGCACGTAGTATTGCGGCAAATTATGCCATAGCAATGATTATGCCCATGAATTATGGAGCATCGCGGCTTGCATTTTCTGCATTTTCTAGTGATGCAGATTTGACGACAATTAAAGCTACAGCATCGTTGCTCTGGATGGAATATCGTAGGCTGCACTGGAATTATCCTGGCACCATCATTATAGTTCAGTAGATCTACAACAAAAACAATGAAACCATAATAGTACAACAAATTCCATTTTTTAACAATAACAATTTCTGCAAAAACTTCAAGCATTACCCAACCCTGTTCAGGTAGTTCAATTTTTGCGGTCTGGCGATCAATTAGTCACTTGCGTTGACAAGTTAGGTTTGTATCTTAGGTTAGCTAGTTGATCTAGTTAGGTTGTTAGGTAATTACGTAGATTTCAGCGAGCTATTGTCAGACGTTTGTAAGAGATAAATTTAAAATGCCCCTAATAATCTCTTGCCGGCGATATGTTGATAGTCCGTTAGCATAAATCGTGCATTTAGTTCGTTATAAGAAATTCACTAAGTCAAAATTAAAGTCATATTCATTCAACACGATCGCTTCAGTTGCATTTAGTATATGAACTTAAGCGTCTTTCTTTTCAATAACGTCATTCACAGTATTCAGGTCAACACATGAAACATTCTATGTCCAAACCAGGATAGTAATATCCTGTATGCAGAGGCCTTTCGATTTCGATTAGGTAGCTTAAACAATTTCATTATCGACATAAAAGATTTCGATAAATTCCATGTTTAGACTGTCCATAGCACTATGAACTGTGTATTGACTTTACAAAGCCTGGTGGGCTACAGGTACCGAGCATCCATAAACTATGGCAGTTGACAAGAGCGCTATCACATTATCTTTGCGGAAGCAAATAACTTAATCAAAATACTTCACAAGCATAGTTGAAGCTGTACGGTCGCTGTCAACCACTGTGTTCTGTAAACCTTAACCAAACTTGTTTCCCTGCTCATTGTCTTACATTGATTGCTTTGATGTTTGTATCGACTATTATTAGGCATATAATTTGTACCTTGTTGTAGCTTTTCCGCTTTTTCCCTGTCGTTATTATGTCTTCACAATTTTTAAAGTAGCCAATGACAAGTTGCAAGGACAAAAATTCTCGAATCATGCTAGTTTATTAAATCCCATCACAATTCTACTCTTTATTTCTTCATTGAAAGTCAATAAGTAGACCTGTTAGCCTATCTTAAGTCAATAAAATTATATTAAATTGTAAATTAGGGAGGTGACACCTTGATGTTTCAAGAAAAGCTTGCAACTACGTTAGGAGTGTGATACATCCAACCACCACATAAATATGACCCCTCACCTAGCCTGCTTTAGATAGAAAATTAGACAGTGTCTAGTTTATAAACTTGACCGATCTTCCTGGTATGTAATGAAACTTGTGGCAGACAAACAAGATTATGGGAGCGCAAAAACTGCTTGAAGAATGGTCTAGCCAGCTTTCAACAATGGCTAGACAAGCTCCAGGAGTCTGTAAATCTCCATCTGGCCTGTCCTATGTACAAATATCTATCACTACGTAAACCAGGTACAGAATACGGGAAATGACAATTGACTAATAAAATCTGATAACGGATGTAATCAATTTATTACTGTAAATATGTAAAATAAATTTGTACTTGAATTTTGTAGAAAATGCTGTACTCTTTTAGGAGTTGACATTCTTATTTGTATATGGACAAACGGACAATTCAACACAAAAGAAAACACTACCACTTATCGTGTGGGAAGAGGAATCACTGTCAAAAATACCATATAGTCAAATCGTGGTGGTAGAATTCACTAATATTAGAAGACATATCTTTCACGTTAGCGAGATTCTAATCGATCTATATTCACCTATATTCATCTATAATAAAAAGTTGGAAGTCTATCATGTATTGTGACAAAGTGAGATTCTAGAGAGGGAAGAGCTATACTCTACCTCCAGTTCAATCCGAAAGGCTCTCCTACCTTAATTCTGTATGCCTTCAAAAATATAGGCATCAAAACTGTAGTGTTAATGGTAGTATTTGCATCAGCTTACCTTCCTCCATATCATCATTTTCTAGCAAAGCTCCCTCGTGAGGATAAACAACTTCATCTAAAAGGAAACAAGATTTATAATTGCTTTAAAAGTTGTCTACATATGATGATGATGATGTAAACATTACCCCAAACATACTTTGCCATAGAAACCAACTGAAATGTGAGGTATCTAAACAATACCAGTTTGAAAAAATGATGAACACTATTAAATTCGTAGGAAGCCTGTAATAAAGGATTTGTGTTTTAACACCATGGGCGTGAGTCCTTGTGATGCCATTCGTTGGGTTCATACAAAGAAGGAAACTTCATTGTGGGTATCAATGAATCAAATACGGGCTCTAATCGTATCATTAGATAGCCGGGTATGAACAAGCGCGATGCATTAATATGCATTTCTTTATTAAATGCCCCAGGAAAATATTTGATGGGTAGAGCTATATGGATACTTACTGCCAGCTCATCATTGAGTTATACTTGTGTAAATTTACGATCAAAAGAAAAGGTCCTTATTGTATTTCTTCATCCATGTCTCTTGCGGTTTAAATAAATCTAGAAAATTGTAATACACTTAAGTGAAACTCAGATTATCATATGTAATAAATACCATTCCTTCCTTGCGTGTGCAAAATACACGCTAGATGTTGTACCTTAATAACTCATGAAATCGCACGTATATTACGTGTATTACCAAAGTCCACTCAAAACTAATCACAGATATCATTCATACCTTGATCCTGAATGGCTTGAACCGCGAAAATGCATGTACTCAAGAGAGCTAGAACCAAGGTAATCTTCATTGTGCAAGCTTCGGAAGTCTGCAAAAGATCTCAGTCTCACGTCAATCGTCGATTATTGAAGTTCTTCACTAGCAAAGTAAGAGCAAGAAGTCTCAATTTATGTTCTGCCTGTTTGACATAGTCAGGGGGAAACAGTAAGAGGGGTCAGTGATAAAAGGGGACCTAAACAGTTGTGAGAAAGCAGACATTGATGCACCTCCACTGGCCTTGAAAGCCATCAATTTACCTCCTGGGCATTAAAATGTTCTAGCAGCTTTTCCGTCCTGATTAATTGCTTAGAATGAAAATCAAATAAAGCATTGATTGCCAATATACATCTATAGAGAAACGAAAAAAGAAATTTATTGCATTGCGATTTTAAATATAAACAACAAAGAAGCGGTTAATTTCTTTTAAGAGTAGACATGATTGGACTCATGTCTACTGCAATTACTATAAGCGGAATATATAGATATAAGTATATCCGTGTATAGAGGAAAAACAAGCGTTTCTCCTTTTTGCGGAATATAATATGTCCGCTTCTACAAGGAAGTTTGGTTATTACATTTTTCCTTGATACCAACACGGACCTAGTATTTTGTTTTGACAAATAAACGATCATGCATCATATTTTAAACGCATTCAATCCATCGCATCCCGTCATCAAATCGTTGGCAATTAGTCCAAGCCATTGAATCTAAAGTATACACAGAATAGGATTTATTTTCCATGGAGTACGTTAAACAGTAAAAAACCCACTTGACCACTTTTTTTCGTTTAAAGGTCTACCGATGATTTTGTAATGATTGAGACTGTGCCTTAAGAACATATTTATGAAATAGTCGTAAATACCCGGCGTGGCCAGTGAATTTCAGAGGCAAAAGAAAAGAAAAATGAAATCAAGACAGAAAGACAGGAAGAAAAGTGGAACTAAAATCTAACAGTAAACTTATTTATTCATTTATATATTTATAGTTATAACAAGACAGGATCAAGAGGGGACGTGAGACGTACACCTCCCCATGTTTGAGTAATATCCCTTTTTATGAGAGAATTTTAACCCGCATTAGGGAAATGTTAAATAGGATAAAATACACTGATAACGCAACAGGTTCAACAAAAAGTAAATTTTTGTATACTTCCATACAAGAGCACACAGGAAATGGCACGGCATCAGCACGCTAGCGTTATTACTACTTATGGATTTTCCCCTCCCTTTCTTATGATACGTAGTTCGGCTCTTAATGAAGTAACACTGATGTAACACGTGAAGAATAGAAGATAATTGACTGATGGTCATTAGAATATGTCCTTTTTAAATTAAACCTTGGGCGACCTCCAAATCCACCACCAAGCCATGCTTAGACCTTTGTCTTCGAATTGACACCCCTCCTTCGGAAATCTTTGCGTACGTCCCTCTTCTTAGGCCACCGTTCAATAAGGAGAGTTAGCTAAGTCGGTAGAGAGCTGGTCTAGCAAGCAGAAGTTTGATGGTTTAAGTCTACTCTCGGTCGCCAAACTGAAAACTCCTACTGAAAACCCTGAGCAGAATAATACGCACCCGGCATTATTTAGCTTGGTAAAGATAGAGATGACGAGAAAAGAACCCCACTACCTTACCTCACTATGCCGTGGTGTAGGACATGAAATTCTCTACCACTTCACATTCCTTACGCTCTGTAACAGAGTGTGGGACTGCTTTTAGCTTTGCTATCGAATTTTGGGTTAGGGGTGGGACCATTTCTAGTCCTGTTTAAAAATGATTATCACTTCTCCAGCCCCAGCTTTGACGTCTTTGATGGGGCTAGTTTAGAGAGAAATCTGAGTACTCCATTGGCATAGCTACTTTAATATCCTCTCTATGATGCGCTATAGGCATTTATTACTCAATGAAGGATAACTCCAAATAATCACTATGATACAATATTCGCAATCAGCACGGCAATCTCTCCTACACTTCACTATCAATCTGATTACATCAAAATATCGACAACTGTTTTGTTCTTGGCTGTTGTAAGACCATAATCACATCATTACAGCTACCTTGAAATCGAACAACTGCTAATTGATTTCTGACTATGATACCGATCCTATAATTAAGGTAAAGCCTTTGAATGACCTCCTTTACACAGTCACGCAAGCTTTTTTTCTTTTTGCCGTTTCTTCACAGATCACCTCAGAACTGCTCAAGTTCTCCCTATCTACTAGAGTAATGATGTTTCACTGTTTCAAGATCCATTTTCTCTTCTTAGGTGCTAGAAGAACTATTATACTCTACACCTCTGATTTCCTGGTAGATTTTGGTTAACCACGACGAATATAGGTAAAGCCAAAAACACTGTTTCTAAATGGTAGCTTAATGGCTCATTAAATTTACCTATCACGGTTTGGAGAATAAAGGAATTACTGTTAAGCCATTGATACTATTCATCAACCAATTTTTTTAGAGTGATGGATTTTCTAGACCATACATGGTACCATTTCAGTTTAGATTTCCAGCTACCTTTCCAATAGATAACGATGTGTTCATGGTTCATGGTGAAGTAGCTCAGGGATCTGTGCTTCGTCAATCTTCCTGCCGATTTCTGCAAATGACCAGTTTAACTCTTCAAATCGACTTTCCTTCATTCTCTTTGCAGATGATCTCAAAATTTCTTTACCCGTCAGGTTTTGTGTCGCGACATTGAATTATTAACATGTCTTTACTGCAAACGATTACATGTAATCCACATCTACATCTTCTGTGATTCAAGAGAAGACCTACCCAATAGCTCGAGACATTTTGCGAGTAGCAATGTTTCATTTATGGCATGTAGTCAAAAGTCTACAAGGGGTCACGAGTCATTACACAAAGCTAGCTTATAAAAATGCAAGACGGAGAAGTGAAAACATGAAGTATTTGAGCTGCTTTCACTGAGTTCTAAATACAATAATTCCTTTACTATCTTCATATAAAATATATGAATGACTCAGAACATCTTAATCGTATCTCCTCCATTTACAAATCATCTTTACACTTCATTATAAGACGTCTATATACATTTTGAGGGCTGGCACTTGTATCCTATATTTTTGCGTAAACACCGCAAGTAATGATCTACAACCTTTCCAAACTTGAAAACTAAAATGTCAAAGATGTCATGCTTTTCACTCTTTCTCTCACTTCCTTAAACGATTTATATTTATCGATGTATTTCCGAATTATTTGTATCAACATGTTGACATAGCTTCGAGGTTGTATCGAGAAACGTATTGTGCTATGTCTTTCAAAGAACATTCCCCTATATCGAGCTGTTTTTCATACCTGGTATTTGTGAGGACGATGTCACCAAACCACGACAAGAGAAGATATAAGATTGCAATATGTTTAAAATAGTTGCTTTTCACTTAAACCTCTCCTTGAGTCTCTTTGATTTCCAGTGAATGAACCGCTGTAGACCCTGGTCAGTTGATAATCTGGAAATTGCACTTACAAACTCCCGTCGGCAAATATGTAGTACAATTTAGAATTTCTATGAAATTTGACTCTTGATTACAAATTTATTCTAAAAGATTCTTGTAAAGTGGAATACTTATCAGTTGCGTAATATAGGAATAGTATATATATCTTCTTGACGGACTGTAGTATGCGAGCTTGATTGTTGATTGTTTCGCTTTTCAACAAATTTTGCAAGAGATAGCAAACAGCTTCTTCGGTAATTCAGTATATAATGTTTTATCTGCGTGATGAAAGCGTGAATAGCAAAGTTTTGATCTTGTCGCCAGTCAAGGTGGCACCTTGAGCCTGAGTCGCTAAGTTGCAAGCTCGTTCCATCATCCATGCTCAATCCCTTTCGCACCGAGCTAGGTAAACCTACCAATGAATAAGATTAGATATTTTAAGGGTCGCCAATATGTTCTTTTGCAAAATTGGAGGAGATATTCGGGTCTATCTTACCATTGTGGAGGGAAAATTGAAAACGATTTGATGATGGTATGTTTCAACTATTAGTCCGTATCAAATCAAATCAGTATGATTGTTTATTTTGTCAAAATAAATACGAGGTTCCTGTTTGTGTCAAGGAAAAGTAGAATCACTAAACTTCCTTGTAGAAGCGGAAAATGTATAAAAAGCGGAAACACTAGTTTTGCCTCTAGACACGGATTTTTTATATTCCGCTTAACGGGAGCTTTACAAACCTGTTTTTGGAGACAGTGACCGCAACCAATGCTTTAGATTCCAAATGTTAACCCGTCTTATGTCATGCTAAACCTCACTGGCTTTCATATGAAACCAAATTTCTATTTTTGATTCAACACAGAGAGTAACAATTGAATTCCTCCTTTATATGTTCTAGGACTATGTTCTTTCACAAGAAATCAAAATTTGACCTTAAGATTATTTCGCCAACGCATAAAACAATGGACAGAGATATACATAATGTCATCTTCGGCTAAAATTTGTGGATGTGGTACCATATGTTATAGGTAGACTTTCTCTTCTTAAGGGTTTACCGTGCTTCTAGCAATTGTTTGGTGCACTGCAAAACTAAAGTACGTCCATGTCGAGTTCGGGGATTTCTTGTTGATAACCCTTGCGGAAAACATTTGAATTTTGAATGAAATTTACTCAAATTCAACGGTGTTTCGTAAACTTCTCATACATTAGATTCTGCTTCTTTTTTAATGTGGTCTGTTTAATTTGCATGTTGATAGTTTTAAATTTACGAGGCATTTATGCACGTTTTATCTAGGCAGTATCAGTCTTACTCATATTTCGGCCGTGTTTCGACGTGCGAAATAGAAAGACTTGAAAGCTGGATAATCCTTGAAAGAAAACCCACTAAAATATCATTAACAACCACCCCCCTTAGTGTTAGTAAGCTCTGACCGTCGTTTCTTTTAATCAGAATCTTCTGCTGCAAAATCGGACCTCAATTTTGACACTGTTTTCTAGACATGGTTTCGCTCTACTAAGATTCGTACGAAAACCTGCTGCCTATGAGAGTGAGCCAATTTAGCTTTGAAAAATTCTGTCTCCCTCTGCTATTGATTTTCATACGAATGTCCAGCAAAGTTGAGAATTCAATCTGAGTTGCTTATCATAAAGGGGGAGATATTTTCCAACAACCCCTCTTCTTTAACCCATCTTGTATATTCCAAACTCGAGAATACTGGCATGCATAAATGCAATGATTCATACCACGATAATGTTCACTGTTGATTGGTGGTCCACTACATGCAATTCAACGGCTTTACATTCACCTCAAACTCCCTAAGTTTGAATCGCCGTACAAACAGTGTGTATGTACATATCATATAACCTGTTTTAATGTTCAGAAGGTGAAAGAGTGACTTTCAAGGCCAGTAAGGTTGCTTTAATCTCATTTTCTTGTAACCTGTTTGTCTTTCTCGTAGTCTTGCAACCTTCTACTTCTCCCCCCGACTATAATAAGCAAACATAGCATGATATGAGATTTCTAGCCCTTACCTACTAAATGGAGGACAGTTTTGAAGAGCTAAATTCGTTTTATTACAACCTTTTGAAAACTACAGATGAAATGCTTGATAGGCGAAGAAGCAAACGGAGCACCTTCGCGTTCATTGTTAATCTTAGATCAATATATTTTGACGAGATATTCCCATTTTAGAGGTTTTCCGTTCTTTATTAAACAACAGTCGTGTTTCGCAGCACGTATTCATCATACCCGTACTTCTATGGTCTGCTCAACTCTCACCCATAGACTTGGCTAGATGTCCAAATATACCACGTGATATGTGGCAACTTCAAATTCCATAATGGCTACCAAAAGAGGAACAGAAACTTTCGCGCCAAAGTTTGTACAGATGCACGAGTTGACTACCACTTCTCGTATTGATCGTTTTCACAATGACAGAGGTGACCTTGAATTTTCACCAGGTTTAGTTGAACTCTCAGGAGACCTTCGTGCAGATACATAGTATTTCGTGGCCAGTTATTTTCAAATGTGGGTTCACCGCCACACTGTTTACCAGTCAATGAGCCTACTCAATCACTGGTATTCTTGTTAGAAACCAATCATGGAACAAAACGGAAACAAACTTTGAAGTGATTGCATAAAGGCAATGCTCTTGCTTTTGACGTCACTGAAGAGAAGATGCTTAAACACCAGACTTAATAAGTCGAAGTAAACAAGAATCATTTCGTCTGAAATAGGCCTTAGTTGATGAAATCTTTCTCTAAATCCAGCCAAGGATCTGCTACACACCAATACCGAACGTGTTGAAGGAGCTTGTGGGGACAATTGTGTGAATTATGTTTACATACAATTCTTGCCTATACGGCTTGTAGATTTTCTACGGTGAAGAAAACGCTAGTGCCTTTAGAAACTATGTCTCATAAGGAACGAGAGTATGGGCTTACTGTACATGAAACACGGATCCGTGGGCAAAGGGGTTGCCCCTGCACCCTGTGTGAAAAATAATGGATCAAATTTTTTAAGAGATCAGCATGTATTCAGATTGTGTGATCAAGTTTCAGTGATGAAGAATTGAATCGTGACTTACGATACGCGAAATTTCTAATCGTCCTGCTGATATTGTTCTAGCTACGCCCCTGAGTTGATTAAACCGCAGGGAAAGGTTTGTGAAACGTTTTGCAGATTTCCAAACGAGGCCTTTTTTCACCGAGTATTTTAAACCTTATTCATTGAAGGTCTACTCTAGAATCTGCTTTCTAATTTTCAAGAGGTGTTATACACTGATGAATAGCAATTGTCTGGATTTCAAACTTCAACAAGAAATCAGCATGTCATTAGGGGTACAACCTTTTTTTCGTGACAAACATCCTAACTTTAGGGGGTACAACCCATATGTGTGAAGAGCTACTATCAAATCATTGAAGAAATATTGAGACCTGAACATCTTAATACCACGAGGTTCTACAAAACAACACAACTATCATGAAAGTATATTGATAAGAAAAATATCGTGTTTCACAAATAGATAGATGAGTGTTAGCATATTAGGACTCAAAGATAAGTTTAAAATAGTTTTTAGTACTTTCTGAAGTTCCCGGTAGCTTGTACCTACCTTACGTATACGTTACATTTATACGAGTTTCACGTTTCATAATTATCCAGTGCATAAAAATATGATTAGGACTTTTGACACTATTTTTTCCACTCCATTTTCATGAAAATCTATACTATTTAAACATGTTGTCAAGAAATAATAATATACGGAAAATATAATATTAGTTTTCGCTAGAAGACAAAATCAAAAACACTGAAGTGGATTCTGCAACATCGACACAATTTATAGTCCTCGATAAGTTGTAGCTTCATCCTCCCTTTGAAGACTATTGTCTATATGTCCCCAAATATTGTTGACATTACTGCTACCATAAGGTTGTTGGCCTTGTTGGATGAAGGATGGACAGGGCTGGGGCACTTGATGTATAGTAAATCATGTCGGGTTGTGCTGAACCTGCTGAGATTGTTGGTGAGGGTTAATTGCTGCCGCGATCATGCTCAATGATTGAACCATGAAATTCTTGAAAACTGTTGACATTTTCCAAAGGACATCTGCGACTGTTGCATTCTTTGCAACATCTTTTCAAATTTTTCTCTTGCTTGGCTTCTTCGAAGAGCCCAAGGCCTCTCTGCTATGCTGAAGTTCCAGAAATATTGTAGAGATCTTCAAAAGACCATCTGCGACTGTTGCATTCTTTGCAACATCTTTTCGAATTTTTCTCTTGCTTGGCTTCTTCAAAGAGCCCAAGGCCTCTCTGCGATGCTGAAATTCCAGAAGTATTGTAGAGATCTTCAAAAGGACATCTGCGACTAATGCATTCTTTGAGTTCATTCTGCCCAACGTCTCTCTGCACTGCGGACAATTTCCTGTCGATACATTTTTGTTTGTTATCGTAAGCCTTACAGTTTTGTCAATAGTTTGTCCCTTTTCCTTTGCAAGTCCCATCGGTGTTGTTGTATTTGGACAAAAGGAATCAATGTTTGTCACGAATCAAGTCTGGGAGACTTCCAACACTAGGAGTTTGTTTATCATGTTCCTCTTTGTTAGCAACACTTGTAGAGATACAGACTGCCATGGCATCACTGAAGTAAATCCACCATATAGTTGCACTGGTGAATAGTAGAAGACGACACTACCAGAACAACTCCTCAACCCGCTTATGGTTAAGAAAATTTTGTCTGATCTTTTTCACTTTCTCCAAATCCTTTGCTAGCCACACTGTATTATAGTAGTGAGCTGTTTTAAAGTAACCCGCTCTTTCACTTTACATTCAACACTAAAACCCGCGTACGTCACCTATTTAATACTGAAATTTTGGGGAAAGTCTGAATATATTTTTCAATGTGACCAAATTTGACCGCTTTGCACCGATTCAGCTACGATTTTCCACTACTCTACGGTCCCATACCGATGAGAAAGAGAGAAATTTGGAATGTCCATTGTTTGTATATTGCGTCACTACAACATAAAATGCGACTTTTTTATTTTCAGTTATTTGAAGTTCCACCAATTGTAAAGTTTTTGTGGGCACGTGCTTTGCCGCTTAGTCACTCTTACTTGAGACTACAACATTAAAATACAAGTAACTGATCTTGATCAAAACAACGCTTTTCATGGTTTAATAATAATTTGTAGTTTGTAATAATAATAATAATAATAATAATAATAATTTAAAGACGGTTGTTGGCAAATATGCCATTCCGAAGATAGGTTAAAATACCAAATCATAGCCGGGTATCTACGCAATTTGAATAAAAAAGTAGATGAGCAAGTTCATATAGAATAAAAAACCTTATATAAGATCACTATTAAACTAAAGCACAATTTTGTTTTATAAGGTAGCCAATCAGAATTCTGACTGCCAGATTGGTGTTGTTTTGACCAATCAATGTCCGTGAAGCTGAATGGTTAA
>JAAAKL020008088.1:0-16257 GCA_010016065.2 Carybdea cf. marsupialis auct. non (Linnaeus, 1758)
CTCCCATCTTCAGGCTGTTGGACTTTGGATTGTTTGCTGATTTACGTTGTTCGATTGCGGACTCCCGAGGAAGTAGGAATCAAACTTTGTCGGGTGTTGACGCCATGCTGATTTTTGTGACTTTATGAAATTAAGTCACGAAGTCAGTGACTGAAATAGTTTGAGAATCACTGCTTGATAAATCTACCGGACAAAGCAATGTAACCATTTTCTATGTACCACCAAGCTCCACCGTTACCTTGCTACTAACCAGGCCGTTGTGAACTAGATGATACAAAACAACAAATTACTTCTTAAATTGTTACACGAACCACCTAAGCAACATGATCTTCTTACTCCAATTGGTTTCTTAAGATGTATATCCCTTCTGTATGCCAACAGGTGCTTCTTCTGAATATGTTCATATTTTTCCATACTTGTCAGATAATCCCACATATGATGTTCTTATATGGTTAATATTTAAAACTTTTATGCACACTCCCTCAAGTACCTGCAGACAAAGCATATCAATATTCATCAAAGGAAGGTCTAAAGTCAGCACTATCAAGTAAACAGATTTGGATGGTCAATACCCTTAATCGAGAAGAGTCAGGCATTAAGAGAGGTATTGCCTATGGACATTTCAACAGTGGAATAAGCAGAGTTGGCAGACAGTCTCAATTCACCTTTCTGAGGTTGTGCACAGAAAAACATACTTGATTCGCAAAAATGTTATTGAAGGTAGTTGTAAGCAAGCATCATTGAGTAGAGCAAAAGTCCTATTAATGTAGTTTCAGTGGGATGACGTCGTTGAGTAGTTGTCGGAATTTTAAAACATGCGTACAGTGTTGCTCTAAACATGCCAACATATCCTTCACTACTGAATGATCGATATTCAAGAAACAGCCTAACAGATTGAGACTGTGCATGTTGAATTGGGAATTTTGTTTTCTCTAGAAGCATATACTCTCATTTAAAGATTAGTGAATTTTTGACTAAAGCATTGATTAGTTCAATTCGTCAAGAATAGCAAAACATGTTCAGGAGATATGTTCATGTTTCTTTTTGTTTTCGTTCCATTCAATCTTACGTAAATACCTTTTTTCCGTCCCTTTTCCCTCCTTTGGTTTTGAAATTACTACATGGCAATTGCAATGAAACGTACAGTAATTTATTTCAATTGATTTCTGCTTCACTTTTCAGAGAATGTCTATCAGCGACAACGCTGTCCCTCCACGCAATATGGAGTTCTTAACAGCGTCAAATCAAGACTGTGAAGGTCCCAGTCGACTGGTCTCACTAGATTGGAAATTAATAACTCTCTCCAAAGTCAGATAATCGAAGCAACTTACATGTAGATATAGACTACAAGCTTGTTCTACAATTTAACCCATAGCATTCCCTTCTCCACATAAACTATTTGCTATGACAAGTGTCTGGAACAAAGCTTTAAGAATATGATTCCTTTACTTAAGACAATTACTAGTTATTTACTGTGCATTTTCCAAATAAGATCGTTGTACAAAATCAATGGGGCGAAAAAAAAGACCACTCATGATTTCGTAGATTTAACTGCCTTTTTTATAACTTCTCATCAGAACTTAATATTGTAAATGAAAATACGAAACAATAAAAAGGATAATTTATTTAAAAATTTAGGAATTAATGGATACGGATCGGCTACAAGGCGCGAACGTAGGCTAAAACACTACTTGAATGTATTGCAGCCGTTGTATATCAAAGGCTGTACTTTGCCGCCACAAAAAATTAACTTGGAGCCTTTTCTAGTCAATGTATGCGTGTAACATGTGTTTGTATCTATAGCTCATCTGAAAATTTACTGTCTAACATTAGCAAGAAATACGCAGTTTGATTGTCACGTGTCTCTCATAACCAATGACGTCAATCAAATGGCCCTGTTTTTATTTCTCACCCACCTTAAACCCGTTTATTCTACTCACCCCGTATATCGAATGATTCTAGATGAAATGTTAAAGATGAAAGATATTAAGAAAGGGTTCCTTGACTGACTAAAAGCAAAAAGTTCTAAGAATGGAATCAAAATATTGGAAGGCGAGGAAGCAGCGTTGGTAATTAAAGCACTACACGGATAGTCGAGTCTAAGGAAGACAGTCAAGAAATTTGTCCACATTATTGTTAGTAACAAAGCAAAAGTTTGGACATTAAAAATTGTTGAATTTTTTTCGCAGGCAAAACATGGAAAGTTGATAACAAACAATGCTAGGAACTAAAAAATGAATATTCGTAAAAGTCATTTTTATTTTAAAGTTACGCCCTGGCAGTTCTTCCCACGTACCGATGTCGTGCAAGAATAGCAATTAATGACTACGTCAATCTAATGTATTGTACTCACGAAGTTGAGGAGCGTGATCTTGCCTGCATGCACGCACGCACGCACGCATGTACGCATGCACAAACCTGAAGATTAAAATTTGTACACGATCATTCAAGATCCTTGGTATTTAAACGTGTCAGTTCTGAGCCACTCCTTGTTATCTAAAGAAGTGTAAAATAATGGGTGGTATTTGATTCATTTGTTTTACATGTGTTTGCACTTGCATTGCACTCGTAGTAAAACTTGTCATCATAAAATTCCACTCCTTTCTTCAATCGACGAGTCATCTTTATATTTCAGTTCTATATTCTTATAGACGCTACCTCTGAATGTTCTAACTTAACATGTTTTGCAGCAGTTGCGCCTTTATAGCCAAAGATTGACTTTACATGAAAACAGACATATTTTGAAGAAGATTGGGTGCTTAAGGAATTTCCGAGCTAGTCAAGCGGTAAAAGCCTTGATCTTTGCATATTGTTATTCATTTTTTGGAGGGGGGATAACTTTTTTTTCTTGCTCGTGCTGTCTGCGTTCTTGATTGATAAATGAAGGTAGAAAGATACAGTGTTCCGTAGAGCTAGCCAAGGATTTGCGCTTGAGATTTAGAGTACTACATTGACACGGTGCCTTGACAACGGTTCACTGATTTTAGGAGTTATAACACCGTTCTGGTTTCCTAATTAAAGGGGGATGTTTGTAGCTTTTATTCGAGGGGACCAACAATAGAAGACAAGTAAATCATTCAACTGTTAAAGTACTTTTTCTAACCTGTTTCAACTTGTTTCAGAGAGGAAAATGCTAGCTCCATCGTCGCCCCCTTTCTATGACGATAAATCCAATACAAAATTTATTCAGCTATTATCCCAGTTCAAGCAGCGCATGTTGGTAGTAGTTTTTAGTGTATTTTTGAGTACAGTTTTTAAACGTTAAAATTTGATTTCTCATTCTTAATGTGATGGTTGGTATTCCTAGTGTAAGGAGAGTTTCCTGGTTTCGGGTTTAAATTCAGTCAGGTATTGACGTCAATATATGTTTTTGTTTCAAACATCTTCTTCTGTCAGTGCTGTGGTGCAGTTTCCTGACTTTGATAACAATTTACAATTGTTTTGCGTGGACGAAGACTTCGATTTCCGTAATTGACAGATAATTGACACTGAAGTGTGAAAAGTAGGATAGCACTCATGACAATTGATGAAAATGACATATCTACTAAATACTGTATCACAAGTTAAAAACAACAAGAGTAGCTTGCCTAAGACAGAAGGGACGATTTTTCGGAGGGGGCTGAGCATCCAAGCCCCCATATAGTTGGCGCCTATGAGAGGTATATATGTATTACATATTTGTAATATATTAAAAGCAATTAGCCAGTAAAGTTACTCTGGTTCTAAAATCGCGACTAATGGCTTGTAGCTTACATAAAGAGGAAACAGCTCGCCTTAAGTTAGTACTTAGCACACCACTTCCTGCGTATAGTTCTGAAAGAGCATCCAAAGATTTGTGTTATCAAAGATTAAAAGGAGAGCAAGCTTCTGAAAGGGAGAGGTAGACAATAAATAGCAAGTATCTGACAAAAGCGATTTCTGAAAAAGAAGCAAGAGGGAAGAGAAAACGATTTGCAAACAAGCACTTAGTGGAAGAGCAAGTAATCCATCCTCCAGGGTTTAGAAGGAAGAACAAGCAATTTTGCAACACAGATATAGATTAAAGAGCATGAGGTATATGAACACAAATATAGGAGAAAGAGCATGTGGTATATGGACACATATATAGAAGAAAGAGCAAGTGATTTGTTATCAATCATTTACCTTAGCAAAAAATTATCAGCGCACAAGTATTTACAAGTAAAAGTAATTGATCTGTAAACAAATATATAGAAGAAAGAAGACGTTGTCTACTATCCGAGCCAGAGATCAGAGCATCAATTAAAAGTTGTTTTCCTCAAGTAAAAGCCCTTTATAAAGATCAACTCGTAAAAATATTTTTATAAGATATACTAGAAATATTTTGAGCTACGATGATATGATCATCTTTAAAATGTGTCTTCTAACTTCTGCTGTAGACGTTACAACATTTCTTTTCCCGACTCGTTCCAACCTATGCAAGCTCAACTTTGCCAGCAACAGTTCTTTCCTCTTCGCCAATAAATTTCACTAGTGGTTTACTGCTGGCGTATGCTAGAACATGCACAACTGTATAGATATTTCATGCAAAGTTTCGAATGATTCGGTGAAAAAAATATTTCTAATGTGTCCATTTCTGATAGTATGAAACTATGCTGTTTATTACCCAGACATTGCGGATATTCATTGGTGTTTACAGTACGAATTGATGAATTAACTAAAGATAAGTTTTGCGTGCAGCCCATGTCTAAGATGCAATATTCTATAAAAGGTGTAAGGAGCGTACGCGAAAGGAACCCATCCGTATTTTGAAACAAGTGTTGTATTTCTACATGTTAGAAGTCAGTATGATTGGAGATGAAAGGACGGCACAAAGTAAGAAGTATGGGTCTTCATAGGGGGGAAATGGTTGACTAAGTCGTTGCTCCTAATTAAATTTCTGTTACTGGGAATCACAGGGTGTATTTTACAAAGGATAGGCAGCAGTAAGATTTTAAGCGAGCTATCATTTACATGATGATATTGCGTTCATTAGATTGAAGAATTATCAGACTTTCTGAATGATTATCTTGCAATTTTCATATATCTTTTAGGAAAGTCAATATGAATGCGATTCCTTTAGCATTCTTGTTGTTAAGGTATCGGCATGAATCAGTGACGCCCGAAAATCTCGATTCCACTCTTACTAAGCTTTAATTAAACGTTGACCTACTTTTAAAAACAGAACGGTTTGACTTGACGCAGATATGAAAAAGCGTTCATGTTTGTCTTTAATAGTCAGAAACTCTGAAAATGCTAATGAAAATATTTTTGACATTTTTGATGAAAATGGATACTTAAAGGCCACTTGTAGTCAGGATAAACTAGAAAACAGAACGTATTTTCTGCCATAATTGCTTTCAAATACACTGATTTGTTTGTTAATTATGGAAAAAGTGCTGTACAAAAGACAGATGTTAGGTAACTGTCACAGTTATTGTTTTTGTTTCCAGCTTTGTTTGTAGGTGTGCTTAATGGCTCTGATGAAAAGAATGACTCGCTTTTTACTTGGTTTCAGTTTTGTTTACGTCTTGTATGTATATCATAACCAAAGCACGCTTGGACAAGACAAGAAATATCTACTGTAGTATGTAAGCTTATTTCTACGAAACAAAAATTCGATCAAACAGTAAAACTAAAACGATCAGAAAAATCCCTCTCCGGCGGAGTAAACAGCTGGTGATGACGGGACCAAAGAGAAACCAAAGCATGAGTTGGACATCTTTGTATACGGTTGTAACCATCGCACAATTAAATGTAAGCATTGCAGCTCACACAGTAAAACCTTAGGAACAAAATATTGATCATTTCAAAACGTAATTGAATTCTATAGAGACAATGAAATGCATTCTCTTACAGAGGTTTGGGTTGATGACCGAATGCAATTTGATGAAGCTACAGAAGCAGAGAAACAATTAGTATTTTAAGGTGAAAACGGTGCTCCATAATTTAGAAGACGTTTAACGTTTAGGAAATTATATGTATAGAACACTTGTTAAAAATATTATCCCGATATTGCTCCGGAGTTTTACAGCGCCATGATATTAACATCTTGATGGTGTGTACATTTTTTAAGTTTTAACGTTACATGGTGGGATTGTACAAAACGGTACCTTCTTTACAATTTATCGCATGCATTAGATTGGCCGAAGCTAGAAGGCTGTAAATGTTCCCTGTATCCCACTAGAAAAACTCATTTCCCATAGGATCCGCAAATAGAAGGCTTCTTGCTTCTAAAGAAGCAGGTCAACAATTTAGCGGGCAGAGGACAGTTAACAGGGCTGATGAAGAAAAACCTACATTTCTTGTTGTAAGCATTGACAATTTGACCTTTTATAGATAAATAGTGATAAAATATAATGTATTCTGTAAGAAGGGAGCAGTCAAGACGGGCTTCTGTGTTGAAAAAGGGACTGACTTTGTCTTACTATTGTCGTAAATAATCTACCAATCGTAAATTATGATACTGTTTAACTATAACTTGGGCCTTTTTGCAGAGATGTTGACGTTGGGACCATCGATCTCCCTCATTTGTAACAGATAGCGAGAACAATGTCAAAATACACGAAGTAAAAACGAGTTTGTTGACACGGTGGTTGAAGCGTAGTTGCATGTTGTCATACGACCTGTGGGTTTCTTTTTGGCAATTTTATCAACATCTTCAGTTTGCAAGCCAAAGTTTCGCTAATAAAGGCGTCTTCTGAAGCCATTTCTTTGTAGTATTGTTTGATGTACAATCAATGTTGTACAGCCATTTGAGGTTTGAATGATGGCAGGCTTTAGACTAGAATGTGACATGAATAATTGGTCTTGGACCATAACAAAAACCACAATTCGGGAGTCAAATGCCAACTTAAGATATTTGTCGACAACTTAAATTCATAGCCATGGGTCGTGAAAATAATAAGAGATGACGTTTTTAAACCTAACGCAGACAGAATATGACTTCTTCAGCTGCAAATACTTATCATCAAAGCAATTAAGATGTCTTACGCTTTTTTGTACAACATATATACCGACTCGGAATCTATTCATCTCAGACAAAGAAAACACAAAAATGGTACTAACATACCTGTCTGTAGTTAATACAATCTTCAGCCAATATTTCTGATTTCTGTGATCTTTCTTAAGGTGGATGATAGTGTAAAAATGTGATCCAAGCTTTACAAGTTTTCCGGGGCTAAGAAATCATCAATTGTAATTTCCTGAATGTTGTAAAACTGAAATATTCCTCGTTCAAGGCTTAGATAGTTGAGTTAATTGCTCTTTCCTATCATCCGTAACTCTTCCTCAATTTTCCAATGGAGATATTTGGATAATTTTAGGCTATACAGCACAATGCTTATTTTCACGATGGAAACGTATAGCTCACGTATGTAAGATTAAAATGCATTCGGGAGTGCACTTAAGGCTTAAAAAACTTATCTAATTTGGAGCCCTTAAAGAGCCAGAGGTTTCTAGATTTGATATTTTTGGTCAACTTAAATACTCCTGAGTAAAGACTAATTAGGAATCAGTTTCTACATCCGATCAGATAAATGGTCTCCGTCAAATAGTCAAGGCTGGAAATCGGTTAACGACGAACTCCATTGAAAATAACAGTGAAACTCGTTCACCTCGGTGATTAATGAAGCATCGGCAAGCAAAAACTGCGCAAAGGTCAATGAAGATACTGTGGTAGACGTTACTCGCCTTGGCCGAAGTCGTTGTTATTCTGAAATTGTAACAGCTTGAAACGTGACGGCGTTAAGCTTCATGTATAGTAGACTCAAGCCTACGTTAACAGTATTTCTTTCTGCAATTTTTCAAGAATTTCTTTATCGAATATCAAGAATATCGTAGAAAAGTAAAGCCGTGGAAGTGCTGAGTGCATCAGAAGTCATGCTCGAATGATATATCCTTTGTCCACTTTAAAAACTTAACACCAGAAAGGTTTTTCTTCGTCATACTCTAGGAAGCGCACCGACTAGCTTTTTCTCTAAAAGCTCATTCTCGTTAACATTATCAAACAAGCAGATAGTAAGAATGGGGCTAGTTTGTTTAGTTCAAGCTCCGAAGCCAATAGCCTTGATCGACGCATGACGAGTAGGGAAACACCTGCCAAGGAAAAAAAGACAGGTGAAAACAGCTGAAAAGACCGTCATGTTAATTCTGAGGTTGCTGTTGGTGACAACTTTGTTACCAAGTAACGACATCAGAAGTGACAAAGGTTTTGACTTAACACATCGTTTGAAATGGCTTAGGTTTTGCTCAAGGTTGATATTTGATCTGCATATAGCCACCAAATGTAGTTATCAGGCGTAGATAAATGCCTGCTCACTGAATTACGTGATGTCATAAGGAAAAAACTCATATGAAGCTTTCACTGCAAAGGAGTTTCATAAAAAACGCAGAATACTGTATTGAAACTATCTTGTCTTCCTGAAAGCAAACCTTTGCATGTTGATTAACAAACATCGATGATATTGCTGTGGCTGTAAAATGTTGCCCTTCCACCTTTCCAACGAATTGGAACAGCAAAGCTATCAGCAGCTTTCTTGTCTAGAGCAGACCACTCGCTTTTTAAAGTAATTCTGTGGTTACTAGTATAAATTAAGCTTGTCTTGGACAATCAGCAGTGGTTGATATTTCTGATGGAAGTTATTACTGCAATATTAAGGACGATTTGCGAAAGCATTCACCGAGCCGACCCTGCCAGGTCTCAAAGCTCAAGAGCCTCACTGACCTGAAATTAGTAAATTCTTCCTAATAAATTAAGATCATGTGAGGACAACGTTTTATTTCGTGGTGTATATCGGACTTAACATGTTATCTATTGAGGTATTTGTGAACAGTTTTTGTAAGTACTTTTCTTGAACAGCTTTCCCTTTTTCAAGGTTTGGAAGTTTTTCAAGTTCATGGTACTTTACATAAAAAGGTACTTCAAAGTGAAATGCGAGCGAAAGATTGAAGTATATTCAAAGTTGACTCATTCTCTACAAATTGATGTCATTCTCACAGTTTTTGGTTTTGAAAGTTGTATAAACAGAGGTTGCAAATAAGCAACAGCCATTCTGTGTTCCAGGTTATATTTCACGTTTGACACAAAAAAAACCACTTACCGCAAAGTTCAAACAATTTTAAAACACATAAAGAAACTAACTTTACATCGGGGAAAATTTCAGATTAAAAGAAGAAGCCTTCAGAAATCAGACAGTAACACAGTGAGAGTAAACAGTGCACAACTGTGAATCGAGGAAGGGTATGTTTGTTACCAGAACAGGTAACCTAGTGTTTACATTTAATGCACAAGAAACCGGATTTCTCAGTTCATTTCCTCAGCGCTTTCGCCTACGTACGTCATCTTTATCTTCTCTTTTCCTAGTACAGCACATTATGACAACGTAAGCTACATTAACCCCCCGGTGATAATTTGCAGGTCGGAATGAAACTGAAACTAAGCAAGTACTGGTTATTTAAAAATTTTCAAATTGATGAACTTGAAGGAAATGAATACAGGTCACTTCTTGTGTTGAAGTCGGCGATAAAAGAGGAAATATTGAGTATTGGTAATTGACGGCTTAGTAACCGGAAGGGAACTGATCATTTACAAACATGGAAAATAATTAGGTAAGGAACTTTAAATGAACACGAACAGCTTCTCTCATTTCGTTTTCTCCTTTTTGACCCTCCCTTTCTATTCTTTCTCTGTCCCAATCCAGCTTCTTCCATTAAACCATCCTATTCATAACTCCATGCATACATCAGATTCTTTGCTTCTGAAGGTCACAGTTGACGCTCTCATCCCTCTTCCCCTCCTTCTAAAAAGCACCCTGTATTCTCACGTACAGTGGTTTTTCTTCTTTTATATTCCGCTTTGTCTAATTCTGTTTGTTTCCCTTCCTTCTGCACTTTTTCTCCTCCTTTGTAGTTCGTCTGTTTTTATGGTGTACCTTTCTTATTTGTTTGCAATACTTGACCTCTCTCGTCATGCACCGTTTACGCTGAACGAAAACCTTGCTTCTTTGCGTCTGTTTCTTTCTTCTACTCTGCATATTCCTTTTTCCTGCGCTTCTTTTATTTAATTTTATGCTCTTTGAACTTTTCCATCACCAGTGTGCCCCTTTCTTGCGGTAAGACGATTTTTGTGTGGTGGCGTTTCTGCTCGCTTGACACAATATCCTGGATCATTCATCAAGATAGGTTTGAGACATAGAGACAGTACATTTAAAGAAGGAAAGAAGGAAACGGAGAATTAAAATGCGTTATAGATTTTGTTAGTTTGCACCAATGAGAAGGCGTGAAATGTATATGCTGAGTCAACTCAATTCTCTGGCTATCTTTTAGATTGAGGAGTTCTGGGGGGTTGGGAAGTTTTGGGGGATTGCGGAGTTCTGGGGGATTGCGGAGTTCTTAGGGATTGCCGAGTTCGTGTGGATTGAGGAATAAGGGATAAAACAGTTCCATCCGTTATGTATCAAAGGCTACTGCGGGGCATCCAGGAATTATTTTCAGAAAATTCCGCATTTTTTGAAAAATCTTAAATTTCAGGGGCTTGGAGGTAGGGAGTTAACTTTTTTAGACTTGGATGCTGTATTTATGGATAGACAGAAGCCAGTACCCGCAATCTACAAACAGTACAAAGTGTGATTATATGACCCAGACTATTGAAAATAACGGGTCCTTAACTTACATATTGGAAGCAATATTGTCTATCATACACTCAAAACTATGTTTCATTAGTATGTAGTTATCTAGTACCTCAGTATTGGTTTTGAAATGTCTGATTCTATGGAAAGACAGGGTCAATATTGCAGATTATTTTAAAAGAGCAGAAGCAGCGCAAACTTGGACTGGAGTACTATCAAGAGACGTAAAACGCGAATGTTATTCAAACGATTCTAAATTCAAAACTTATTTAATAGTCACTGGTGGTTTGAGAATAAAGCCTCATATTTGACTTCTGTTTATGCCAAGTGATTTTAATAAAAACGAAGATTTCATTTTTTGCAACTTAGATCTGTTTCATGCCGCTGCTTGTCAGAGCCGCGCGCGGAAATACTGAACTTTTGGGAGGATACAAGAAGTTGTTCTGTCAAAATCTTACAATGATGAGATGAATTTAATAAACTTTGCAAGTTATTGAGTTAACAAACGTTCATCAAGAGTAGGCCAACAATAATCCAGAAACAACAATAAACATACATGATGCAGAAAAAGCCAGCATTAAAAAGGGTGTATAACAAAAACCAATTCTTTCTGGCTGCATATGTCGGGCTAGATCAAAAAAGCCGTAGAGAAATGCTTCGGTGCTGTTAAACCACGTGTAGTTTATACCAGTAAGAAAGCGTTCTCAACTAATCACAAACACCGTGTGCTTTCCACAAATTGCAGAATCATGGTCTATTCATTTTCTTGCCAGTGCGAGGCTGGCTATGTCGGATGCACGACTTTGAGGTTAGTTGATAGAATCAAGCAGCAAATTCCGTCCTGTATTCCCCAGGCATCAGCTCCTACGAGGAAACAGCCACGTCCGGTTTCTAAAGCCAAAAGCACTACTAAGCAACGTGACCCTGCCATAGAGCAGCACTTGCTTGAAGACCCAGACTGTGCAAAATTGTATACGGATGACCGCTTTTGCATAATACGCAGAGCTAAGTCAGGTTTTCACCTAACCGTCTTCGAACCTAACCGTCAACATCAAAGCAAGAAAAGCACTGCTTTGCAGACAAAAAGAATTTGTCTTTTCATATGGCCTTTTCGGCTAACCATTTAGTTCCACAGACACTCATTGGTCAAAACAACACCAATCTAGCAATCAGACCTCTGATTGGCTACTTTAAAAACACAGTTTGTTATAAGTTTTATTGATTTCTTCTGAAACTCAATTTTTAAGATTTTGTACTCTGAGGAGTGTCAAACGAAAAATGCTTTTCAGTACTAAAATGTTTACGCTATCTCTTGCTGTTTTATTGTTTGAGTCACCAACAGACTATTTGAATACGTCAGGCTCTAAATGCTTCCTGTGCAATCCCAAGATACTGAAGTGCAGAGAGGATCTTGCTCGTGCTATAAATAATCTTATCCTTATCTTATCTTACCTCGCCATCTTTCGCCTCCTGCCTGCATTAAGTTACATTGCTAAACTACATAACCTGGCTGCTTTACCACACTTGTTTAACTTACCTTGCCGGCACACACTACCTCACCTTGCTACCCGTCTACGTTACCATACCTGGATTCTCATAATACATACAAAACATTGTTGCTTATAAATTTCTGTTTGTTGCTGTAGAAGTTAACAGTAGATATTATTTCTAATGGAATCTTTTCTATATAATTTTTACATTTTTTTACTTAGTAGCCGATTTTTGTGACATCTATGGCCAAAGCCAAAACTTCGGCAAGCACCCCTTACCTCGGCGTTTGAAGTGATACTAGAGAAAAGTGAAACACTTTTTACCTTTCCTTATCAAAATTGAAGGGCAATTCATGGGGTATGCATTCTCTCTACATTTGATGCGTAGGCCTAGTAGATAATTCCATTACCTTGCCTTCAATTTCAGAGGGGCAGAGTTGGGTTCTCCGAAGGCCAATTGGTGCCATCAAAAAGGTCATCAGCCCTTAAGTGCTTTATCCTCCTCAAAATGTCCTGTGTATAGGAGCGCTGTTCTATGCGTATGACGTACCTGGTCTATCACTTTTTAGACAACGTTTGCATAGACTTAGATTTATTTCAGAAGGTAGACTAATTCCATAGACTTTGGTCAGATCATTTGGGAGAGTGTCTCTCAAGCCTTGTTGCCCAACGGATTCTCATACTCTCATGTCTTGCCCAGATACCCCTATCCATTTCGCCGCAAGTGGAGGGGGGGGCTTTCCCTATCCGAATTTTAGATTTGAAATATTTGGGTAATTTTGAATTTATAAGTTTAAATATCTTAAAAGAATACGGGCATTTTAGACATTATCATCAACAATTTTTTTCGAATATTTCCCATTATAGAAATAGAGTATACAAAGTTTACAATAAAATGATGTAATTTGAATATTGTGTAGAATCAATATCATATATATCACTTTGACAACACCCACCAATGTTTTTTCAAGTGCACCCTTAATTGGTATCAAAATCTTAGAACACTCCATGGAACTCACCCCACCCTACCCCCTAGAGAGTGGTAGAGATGACATTAAGAAACGCTTATTTCAGAGTTTCACCAAAAACTGAGAGAACGTGACCTACCTATCTGCTTTCTATGATCTATTTACGTGTTTTCAAGTGGCTTTACTGGTCATTTTCCACTTACGTCTTTCCTCACCACAGTCGTTTCACGGTCCAAGCTTTTGCTCAAAAAAAGATTTTTCTTCCTTAGCACACTGTTCTTTAAATGCAAACATAGGTTATATTCTTCTCTTGATATCAATGTTAGTGTATTTTTAGTTGTGCCTTAGGGCCTTAGCTTAGTTACTCTTTGTCTCATAGCCAGTAGTCCAAAGTGAAAGGTAAGTACTAGGGATCTCGCCCCATTGTACGTAAAGATATGAAAAATCCCTCCAGTTCTTTCAGGCTGGCACCGCCACTACCAATCGATAAACGAAACACATTTCTTTTAACACTTTCTACTTTCAATGGGCTATGGACAACATGATGGGCAGGATGGCAGTTCTTCCATGGTCAAGTCACATGGCACGGAAAGGCTGGTCTGCAAAATTGCCTAGAACTGGATGCGATGTCCATCGGTAGAGTCTCAAGAGCTAATGTGGCGACTAGAGAAGAATTGTCACCGGGTCAGTTAATACAGCAGCACGCCGCGAATACGTGGGTCCTGTGTTCAAACCCCCGTTGGTGACATTTTCTCTCTTCTCTAGCATCTCTTCAAAAAGATAATAAGTAGCCCTCACGTCTTGCAGCAACTTTCCTTTATAATTCTGATTTGTTTGTAAAATCCGAAGTGTACTTTTTCTACTAAAATATTCGTGGTAAATATATAACTCTTAATTTAAAGCTTGTTAAATACTGATATATAGCTGACAGTTAGAATCTGGTATCGGAAGGGAATATAAACAATATTTTCGCCAAGAGAATAACGTTTTAAAATGCTAAAAGCAATTTAAGTTAATTGAATTCAATAAAATCTTCTTAGGAGAGATAGATTTTGCTTATTTCCAGGTTACAATAAATTATATGACAAGCTTTACAATAGGTAGGGCAGCATGAAACCGGCGCGTGTCGGTTGATATTTACTTTCCCTAAGTGCATATCATTGGACGGCACAAAGCTAATAGCTGAAATGGGTAAAGAAAAGAGAAGTTGAGGAAGTTACGCCAAAACAGAAAGATAAGTAGTTGTAAACGATGCTGCAAAGAATAGCAGTAAGAGAAGGGAATGGGATCGAAAGGAGAAAACGCAACAAAAGGACATGGGAAAATGACAAGGACAAATAGGAAAATGACGCTGAACGGTTATATACATATATAAAGGCCAAGGAACAAAAATGAAAGCAGCCTTTTGAAATATATATCATCCTGTATCAATGAATTACGTATAAGCGAGCTCTGATTTTCGTGGCCCTGAATACGACTTTCAAGAGATTTCGCTCGACACCTCCTAAAGAGTTCAAGGCTCTTTAGTCCTTTACAATTCTGTGCTTTAACAATCTGTTTGACACCTTCTGCCACTAGTCACGTTCGAGTTCTTAATGAGGCCTCTAATTTGATAATTATCCCCATTTCTTTGTTTACAAGAATGAGATGGAAACAAACATATATCAACCATTTAAGGCTACTGAGAAGCTCAGCATGTCATTTTTCAACATTTTTGATTAATGGTGTGCTTAAGGGTTCATGGTAGCCTCTAAGAGATTGCCGAATAAGAGACTGCGCCTATGCTAATGATTCATGACTCTATCATACCAAATCGAGCCCGCGATAAAGATCACTGAGTGGAAGCAAGGAGTCAAGGAGGCGTAAAGCTATCTCAAAGTAAGCGCGTGCTTGAAGATAGCAGCCCCAACTTTGTTGATGCACAATTTCGGAAATCTAAAAAAAAGCTCACACAAGGTAAAAAACGGAATGGAAATTTACCTTAGAACTTAAAGTTTTAAAAGGGTGCTAATTCATGTCCTGTAGCATTGTATATAACGGTTGAATTTATGGGATATCTATTCCTTCCTTCCTGTCAGATCCTCCGTCGATGTTCTGTGCCATCACGGAGGCATGCTAATGCGATTCCGCACTAACTCGGCGAACTCCTTCTTTGACTGCGTTGCACGCTTTGCTTGACTTATGTCCACTCCAAGTAACTTTGTAATTGTGATCCATGGATCTTGGTAGTATGGCTTTGTTGCTTTGGCAAACAGCATTCTCTTTGCAATATCCCGGTAGCTGGGGTCAGCCAACCTATTACTTTACCTAGCTTACCACATCTCTCCTCGCTCCTTCATCCAACATAACAGTAGCGAGGTTCTCAGTTGACGTGTCAACATCCTAGGAAACCTAATCATTGTCGGTCATGCTTGGTCGTCAAACACCGTAGTAGCCATGGCCTGGTTTCTATAGAATAACATTGCTGATAAGCTAGTTTTTGCTTCTATAGCAGTAAACAGCAATTCTAACACGTCTGTCTTTCACCGTAGTTGACACAGGTGGAATGTTTCCGTATACTTTTTCTGTGGTTGGGCGCTTTTACTGAGACTTGTCAAGATTCGCTCTAAGCATTCTTGTATAGGTCATGTCGAGCATCTTCTCAAGCTTCTTGGTCAATGTCCAAGTTGCAGAGCCATACGACAGGATTGACATAATCACAGCACGAACATATTATATGTACACAATTGACGTTTTTGGGTCCCATAACCTATTAAGCACTGTATCATGCAAAATACTAATATCTTGTCTTTCGGATAGAGATTGCCGAAATAGAGTTAGCAAAAGACAAATGTAGTGTCACTTTTATTGATGAAATGACTAATCGAACGCTTATACGTACTTTAAATTAAACTGAAAAAAATGTGAGGGGTCCTCAAGTTTTCTTTGCTATACAGCTAGCACGACTGAGAAAAGCTACCGCTGGTCATCGGAAAGCGTGAGAAGGCAAGGTGTTCTAACGTCTTCAGTCTTGTTCTAGCAACAAAAATACGTGGGTGATACTTTTATCAAGTGTCTGTTTACCCTGAGCACGAAATTGTAAGGAAGGATAAAATCACTTCGAACTTGATATCATACATACATGCATATATACATACATACATGCATATATGATGGACTCTCCCGTCGATTTCG
>JAAAKL020008089.1:0-16256 GCA_010016065.2 Carybdea cf. marsupialis auct. non (Linnaeus, 1758)
CACCAATCTGGCAGTCATAGTTCTGTTTGGCTACTTCAAAAAAATGGTTGGGTATAAAATTCACTGATTTTTTCTCATTTCAATTCTGACGATTTTGTACTCTGAGGAGCGTCAGACGAGAAAAGCTTTTCGGTACTAAAACGTTTTCGCTATTTCGTGGAGATTTAATGTTTTGTACTGTTAAACTGTAATACTCAAACAAGTCGTAACTAGCTATCGTTCTTCTTGTACCTCAGAATCTGCTTTGACAATTTTGACATGATAGTGATAACATATGGGACTATATGGTAGAGGCATGATAACAACATGGGAATTCGGAAATGTAGCATGATGTATTTATATTATAATAAGGCTACCTCTAATACAAAGAATGATATTGTAAAAAGGGGAAATTGGAGAACAATTTAACGTTAAACACTGAGGCATGAAAACAGCACAGCATATGAAAAACTACAGCAAACGAAAAGTGCAACACTCGTCACGCACCCAACGCTGTGCATCAAACAAAGCATTAAGCATCGAACATATAGAAACTAAGAACGGGCTTATACTGCAGGAGACAAAATGGCACTGCCAACAATCTTAGTGTCTCTACACGATGAACAGTTCAACGCTCAAGGTTTAGTTCTACTTCATTCGACAGGGATGACCTTTACAAACACCATAGGGTTCCTGTAGGAGCGCTGCTAAGATTCAAATTGTGAAATAAATACTGGCGTAAGCTCATGGCCTCCAAATATCTTCAGCAAGGTTTGTCAGGCTCCTTGCAACTTATATATTGATTTCAACTTAATAAGTATTTTTATCATTATTTATAAATTTGTTCATTTCAGACAAGTGCCACTACCTAATTTTTCCTCAAAAATCATTTCTCAGCTTGACATACTTGAAACTATTTCAGAGGCCATTGATAAAAATGAGGAGCCACAGACCTAGTTGTGGCCGCAGTGGAATTTCAATCTCAGAGTTCAGGCGTCATATGGGTTGAGAACGGCACTATATTCCATTAAGCCACCTCTTTTCAAGTTTTATAATGATTTACACCACATTATTCAGCGTATATGAAGAGAACATGGTCCTATGAAGCGCCCTGCGCTATTGGAGGTATACCCCGTCTTGTAAGGGATGAATGAGGCTAACAAATGTTTAAACAGTTTATTCCAGTCTTTAAAACGCATACTTATGGGTCAGTGACCAGCAGATCCATTACTAGGCAACATGGCAATAGATTATGAGGCTTAACTGAGTGCACGACGTCGCATGCTACACGGGGTCACCAACGCATAATCAGAAGACTTCTCATACTAACAATGCCGATATACTAGGGTCAACTATTCAAAACGACTTGCTGGCAATATATGTCACACTCAACTTTCTACAAAATAAATACATGGATACTGATTTACAGGTGTATGACGAGATTGAGAGCTGAAGACCAGATATAACCTGAGCACCTGGAGATCCAGGTAATCCAATTGGTCCTGCTAATCCAGGCAAGCCCTACAAAAGAAAAATTGATACAAATTATCAAAATTGAGGAATATCTCTAGGTAATTTAATTACAACATGTGATGACTGATCAACCAAGAGCTTAGCATACGCCGAGATACCGATATTTTTACAATTTCTGCCATTTTGTTGGCATCTCGAAATGGTGTGATTTTTTAAAGGAAGTGTTGAATGGACAAAAAAGATCAGCATTAGTTACTGTTATTGTTTCAAAAAGTACCGGCTAAATAATTGGATCTTAAACTTTGCTTTGTCAGTGACACCGTTCAGCACCTCAGGAATGGATCAAGTAATGTCTTACTATGATTGGTCAAGTCGAATCACAGTTTTACAAGTGAATTGTAAGAGTAGTACCACGGGTACTATAACCAGTTTTGACTTTTGTTTCTTCATAAAATCAAACGGCATAATTTTTTGTGGCAAGAGCCTCTCTTTGAGAGTGCAGTATGGTAATTTGTTTGGGTTAAGTATCGTCTCTATATCGATATATTTCCTGTTAAAATATGTTCTCTCGACATGAAATTTTTAGACTTCGGAAATCTCATGTACATATCTTACATGAATTAGCCACTGGGGCAAGTGATAGGCCAAATTCTCTTTCGGGTTTGTGTGCAAGGGACACTTGAAAACGAGGATCGACACTCTCGAGACCAGTCCCTTAAATTTTCATTTTGCATACCGGTTCATCTAAAGATTATATTTTTACAAAATTTACAATAAATACAATAAATAAAATCTCAGGCATTGGAAAAGAATGGAAGCTCCAGGAAATTACCTCTAACGATCTGCGATCATAGTTCATCTTTACTTCCGTTCTAGGATACGCACTGCCATTCAGGCACTGCCATTCAGGCACTGCCATTCAGGCACTGCCATTCAGGCACTGCCATTCAGGCACTGCAGAGCAACATGCAACCCCCTTAGTCAACCCAATGCAACAGCGGCAAGATACCATTAGTTTATCTGATTATTCGAGCTGTGTGTCCCTTGGTTTCATGCTTGTTTCAGCATTCGAAGTAAGATTCCTTAACATTCAATACATCCTTTCTAAAGTTGCTGAGGCAAACAACGTAGCCATGAGCTACCCAAAATGTACACAGATAATTCTTCGCTTATTGTACTTTATATTTATCAACTTTTTAATAATCCATAGTAAGATAAAAAAAGGTAAATGCGTACTCGTTCTCCTTTTTCTCCTTGGGAACCAGTGTCTCCTCTTAAACCAGATGGACCCTTAAACCAAAGAAAAGAGGATCAAGAAATAAAAAGGAGAAACAGAAAAGAAACTTAAAATACAACACTACCTTACGCCTCCGACAACAGTGGTTTAATAACTACAGGACTCGGAAAGACGCTGAGAAAACATGTCCGGTATGTTGAAAGGAGAACTCGTACATGCAGAAATGGGAGCCTCAAAAGAAACTGTTGGGGTTAAGGGTGTTCATTAGAAGACAAAGCGGCTCCAAATGGCACAGGAGGTAGCTGTAGGATGTTTCTGCTATTACTACAGTTACATCATTACCACTACAGCAGCAGAACACTGTACGTAATCATCATTCTCGTAACCATTACCTTAATCATCATTATCCTCATCGTCAATCATCCATCATCACCATCACCATCATCACCATCATCATCACCATCATCATCATCACTATTATCATCACCATCGGTTCAATGGATGGTGGTGGGTGGTTATATATAAATACTATATAAGTACTAAGACAGATCTGCACGTTCTGACTGGAAACATCAAAAGTGAGGCCAAAACTGGAAACGTGACACAAATTCATCATTCAAGACTTACTGAAAATCCTGGTTCGCCGGGGCTACCATCTTTTCCGGCAGGACCTGGTTTGCCCTAAAATGAAAGGAAATATAAATCACTGCTTGCACAAAGTGAAGAATAAAAAGACTGATATTCCAAGCACTGATTAATATCAATGTACATTGCAAAGAAAAACAAATCAATATCGCGCAAAATATTCTTCTATAAGAATCAGGCAATACTGCCCTCTAGACAAATAATGTGTTAACGAGAGTTAAGGGCGGACACAATGTTTTAAGTAATTTGTTGCGACAGATGTCAACAAAATTTTTTAGATCACTCTGTCCCAAGCCCTAGATATTTTGTTCAGTTCCCTGTCATCATCAATAAAAAAATGCGGCACAGCGAATTGTAATACTTTTCCGTGAGAAGTTTGAACACAAGAAGTAACACCATAATGCTTAGGTCAATAAAATAATGAATTTCTTTTTATCGTGCAAAAATGTCGATATGTTATGTGTTAAATTTAAAATCATCGAATTAGAGGAAAATTTGAGAACGTCGTTAAGATATTTTAACCTCCTCTTCACATTTTCGCGTCGGATTTAAATGAATTGCAAAACTGATTCTGCTGAGAACTGGGGGAGTGTATCCCCCAGCCCCCTCCTCGAGCGCCGCCACCGAATTAAGTGGCAATATCTATTGCAATACTTCTCTTATCGACAAAGCCGAAAACAAGCTTTCCTTTCACTTGCGCACGATGATTATGATCTCGTGTCATAACACTGTGTCCATTTTTAATTCTACAGTTAACGACAGTACGTAGCCACGTGCACAATAACCAGGGATGGAATGGGTAGTAACAGAACAAAAACTTTGCACAGATAATTTATTTCGTATAACAACTGAAAAGCGAAAAGAACCCCACACATCATTTGGGGCTCCTTCCGCCCTGGGCCTCTGGCTTTTACATTTCTGAAATGCACAAACTAATGTCAAATAGTTTGTTGGTGGTACAAAACAATAAAACTGCACGAAATAGCGAAAACATTTTAGTACTGAGAAGCTTTTTTCGTCTGACAATCCTCAGAGCACAAAATCGCCAGAAGTGAGATATCCATAGCCTCTGACAACCGAGTCCAGCTCCTGGCCTTCTCGTGGCGGAAATGTTTTTACTAACAGGAGAAGGGGCGAGGGCGGGCTGCTGGCGCCTTAAAACCAGCTGCTTCGGGTAGATGGAGCTCGTGAACCTTGGAAGGTAGTCCATCTAGGAGAAGGAAAACTCTGATAGCAAACCACGGGGGGACGGGGGAGAGGAGATGAACGGGAAGTAACGATCATGGGGTTAAATACAAAAAAATCCCCCCAAACAAATAACAATATCAACAACAATATACATATATATATGTATATATATATATATATAGCCTTGGGTGCCTTGAAGAAGAGAAGAAATTTCTCGAAAGTTTGCCAGCTTCAACCAGGTGTTGTTTTTTAGTCTTTTTTATATATATATATGTAAAACACTAAAAACAACAACTAGTATAGCTAGTAAGCTTTCGAAAGTTATCGTTTCTTTATCAGACGATAAGTTTCGAAAGCTTACTAACTATACCAGTTGTTGTTTTTAGTGTTTTATATCTTTTTAGCAATGTATCTAGTTCTGTTGTTATAAGGTTTTATATATTTATGTATATATAAATAAGCAGAAGATGAAACCTCATTCAGGTAGTTGAGAATACTTAACTGTTTATTAGAAAACATGCATCACCTTTTAACCCTGAAAGATAGCGATTGGTCTATCAGTTAAAAGCCTTGATTATCCCTGAATAATTTCCGTAGCGGATGTTAATTTAAGCTGCACGCAGATTTTCGTTTCAAACAAGAATGAAATCTCTAACAAAAAATGTACTTGATCCCAAAATATCTACAGTAAGGTGTACCACTTGAACATATTTTCACAGGGAGGAGGTTACATCACTTTGATAATTACCGTATACGATCATCTAAATAATGATGCTAGACAAGTCTAAACTAGCTTTCTTTAAATAACAAGATCTATTGTGGGGACACTAAACGGTTTCTTGAAACTTATCGAACCGTGCATTGTGATATGTTCTTAGGCTGATGGTCTAATCCTTCCCAGTCATTTTGCAATGAAAAGTTTAAAGGCGATATAACGAATCTAAGCTAGCATTATCTATCACCATACTATTTTAGCTCCCGATATGATTTCTTACGTGAATATATTATCTTGTAAGGAATGTGGGAAAATGCTTCCCCATCGAAGTCATTTGGAGAGCCATATGATTCCTCATACCATGAGAAGACTTTATATTTGTCAGGTATGTCAAAAATTCGATACAGAGTTTGATAATCTACATCGTCATTCCCGACTTCATCAAATGGAAGAAATAGTAGCCAAACGATCACGCACTGACGAGGAAGGAATAGATGAATGCATGCAGGCGTTTATACGCGATGAAAAAGAGGAGCGAGAATAGAGGAATGGGTGACACACCATGCTGAGACAGTTATCCATGAAAAAGATGAAAAGTGGGATCCCCTTAATGATGAGATAATGGTGGGAGGTGGATCCAACGGTTACCAACCCATCCCTATAATAGTTGAAGAGGCTTTGGAGCAAAAAGCCACAGGTTAAAAGTTGCCTTTCCACATGGCTACGATGCATTGCAAGCAAGGTATTTGAACAGCTGTTAGCGTTCCTTGGACGTGAGAAACGTGGGCCGGAAGAGGTAAAATGGTTTATATCGACAACAACAGTTTTCCAACAACGAAGAGATCAGGTCGTACAGACTGCGGACTCAGTTATATTCCGAACAAACGGTTCTTCCGCGCTTACCACGTCTGGTGTAGAGCGATGATCAGGATGGGTATTGGATAGGAAAGATCATTTGGAGCTTGGACTAGTCCGTAGACATGTACTTTCTGCCTCAACATACATTCCTCTACCGAAAGATTTAACGAGTAAGAAAGCCCTATTCAACAACAAAGTCGGGATAATAAATGCATTCTGTGGTCTATTCTCGCAGGACCTCATCCTGTGCACCATTTTCAACCACATCTCTTGACACATTACCTAATCTATGAACCAGAGACGAATATCATTGGCCTGGAATTCCCTATGGCAAATCAAACACGTTCCAAAACTCGAACGCTTAAACCCACATATATAAATCAGGGTCGTAGGCTGGGAGGACAAACAAGTATACCCACTGTATGTTGCATCCGAAAAACATCGCCTCCATCATGTAGATCTGCTCCTGTTTGCCGATGGTATAACAAAACAGTATTGCCTAGTCCGCTCCATGTCAAGATTACTTTCCTCTCAACTTTCATCACATGATCATCAACAGTTTTCCTGCCCCTACTGTCTCCATGAATTCTCGCATCCTTCAGCTTTAGATAAACATCTACTGCTTTGTCTACGCCATGGTCTTCGGCATACAAAGATGCCTGATGAGGACTATCGTTTCCAAAAAGAAAACCATCAATTGTTAGCTCCTTTCGTCATATACGCGGACTTTGAATGTCTATTACAACCCATCTCTTCTTGCTCTCCACATCCTTCCTCATCTTTCACAACTGCTTCCCTGCATCATGAACCATGTGGGAACTCTTATTATATTGTTTCAGTTGATACAGATTTCTCTCCTTCACCAGTGTTATATCGTGGGCCTAATGCAGCCACGCACTTTCTACATGCACTCCACCTCGAAAATAGACGAATACGCGGATCACTTCAGCAACCTAAACCAGTCGAGATAACAACTGCAGATGAACACGCCTTTCCAGATGCAGATACATGTCATATATGCCAACAACCATTAGGTGCTGACAACGTGCTTCATCACTGTCATATAACAGGGAAATATCGAGGAGCAGCACATAGTGACTGTAATCTGAATCACCAAAATCGATCCAAAGCGATATAAAATCCCGATTATCTTGCACAATCTGCGGGGCTACGATAGCCATATTATCTTACCTGGTTACCTCAAACATCATGGAAAATTAACAGTCATAGCAAACAACACGTGCAAAAATACATATCGTTCGAAATGGGGGGTTTACCTTTCAATTATTCAGCTCAATTTATCATGGCATCATTACATGTCCTTGTGAACAACCTTTTCGAGGAACAGTTCAACCATACTAAGTTTTGAAGTGATCAGAACCATTTCCTTCTTCTAATCCGAAAAGGAATGTACCCATATCAGTATATGGATAGTTGGGAACGTTTCTATGAAACAACATTAACAGGAAAGGAAATATTTTAGAGCAGACTTAATCAAACTTGTATTTCTGGTGAAGACTATGCACATGAGCAGCATGAGTGGAGAGCATTTAAAATGGAAACACTTGGTAATTATTATGACTTATACCTAACAACTGATGTTCTTTTATCAGCTGATGTTGATGAACACTTTCGTGCTTCATGCATGTCCTACTATCAATTAGACCCATGTCATTCTTACACCAGCCCTGGTCTCTCCTGGCAAGCTACACTAAATAAAACTGGAATATACATTGGACTTCCTCACTGATCCAGATATGTACTCTTTCATAGAAAAGCGGATACATGGCGGGGTATCCATGAAATCCCACCGTCTAGCAACAGTAAACAATCCTTTAGTTTCAGAACACGACTACTTCAAATCAACCGATTACTTAATCTATTGGCATGCAAACAACTTGTACGGATGGGCTATGTTGCAGCCCCTGCTCACAGGTGGTTTCGACTGGCTCAGTTCACAAAAAGTGGAAACTTTGACATCGATAATACAAACAGAGATGACGATGTGGGTTTTATCCTTCAAGTCGACCTCGAATATCCTCACCACCTACACGACAGCCACAGACACTATCCCCTAGCTCCTGAGTCCTGTCCTATAAAACAAAATATGTTATCCACCTTTAACACGCCTAGTGTAGAGCGAGATCTACCCATCTCTCGACAACAACTAGAATTCAACATAATGGTTCAGGATGCGTATTGTATAGGAAAGATCATTTGGAGCTTGGGCTAGTCCGTATACATGCACTTTCTGCCTCAACATACATTCCTCTACCGAAAGATTTAACGAGTAAGAAAGCCCTATTCAACATTCAAAATCAGGATAATAAATGCTTTCCGTGGTCTATTCTCGCAGGACTTCATCCTGTGCACCATTCTCAACAACCACATCTCTTGACACAGTACCTAATCTATGAACCAGAGACGAATATCATTGGCCTGGAATTCCCTATGGCAAATCAAACATGTTCCACAATTCGAACGCTTAAACCCACATATATAAATCAGGGTCGTAGGCTGGGAGGACAAACAAGTATTCCCACTGTATGTTACGTCCGAAAAACATCGCCTCCATCATGTAGATCTGCTCCTGTTTGCCGATGGTATAACAAAACAGTATTGCCTAGTCCGCTCCATGTCAAGATTACTTTCCTCTCAACTTTCATCACATGATCATCAACAGTTTTCCTGCCCCTACTGTCTCCATGAATTCTCGCATCCTTCAGCTTTAGATAAACATCTACTGCTTTGTCTACGCCATGGTCTTCGGCATACAAAGATGCCTGATGAGGACTATCGTTTCCAAAAAGAAAACCATCAATTGTTAGCTCCTTTCGTCATATACGCGGACTTTGAATGTCTATTACAACCCATCTCTTCTTGCTCTCCACATCCTTCCTCATCTTTCACAACTGCTTCCCTGCATCATGAACCATGTGGGAACTCTTATTATATTGTTTCAGTTGATACAGATTTCTCTCCTTCACCAGTGTTATATCGTGGGCCTAATGCAGCCACGCACTTTCTACATGCACTCCACCTCGAAAATAGACGAATACGCGGATCACTTCAGCAACCTAAACCAGTCGAGATAACAACTGCAGATGAACACGCCTTTCCAGATGCAGATACATGTCATATATGCCAACAACCATTAGGTGCTGACAACGTGCTTCATCACTGTCATATAACAGGGAAATATCGAGGAGCAGCACATAGTGACTGTAATCTGAATCACCAAAATCGATCCAAAGCGATATAAAATCCCGATTATCTTGCACAATCTGCGGGGCTACGATAGCCATATTATCTTACCTGGTTACCTCAAACATCATGGAAAATTAACAGTCATAGCAAACAACACGTGCAAAAATACATATCGTTCGAAATGGGGGGTTTACCTTTCAATTATTCAGCTCAATTTATCATGGCATCATTACATGTCCTTGTGAACAACCTTTTCGAGGAACAGTTCAACCATACTAAGTTTTGAAGTGATCAGAACCATTTCCTTCTTCTAATCCGAAAAGGAATGTACCCATATCAGTATATGGATAGTTGGGAACGTTTCTATGAAACAACATTAACAGGAAAGGAAATATTTTAGAGCAGACTTAATCAAACTTGTATTTCTGGTGAAGACTATGCACATGAGCAGCATGAGTGGAGAGCATTTAAAATGGAAACACTTGGTAATTATTATGACTTATACCTAACAACTGATGTTCTTTTATCAGCTGATGTTGATGAACACTTTCGTGCTTCATGCATGTCCTACTATCAATTAGACCCATGTCATTCTTACACCAGCCCTGGTCTCTCCTGGCAAGCTACACTAAATAAAACTGGAATATACATTGGACTTCCTTACTGATCCAGATATGTACTCTTTCATATATAAGGGGATACGTGGCGGGGTATCCATGATACCTCACCGTCTAGCAACAGCAAACAATCCCTTAGCTTCAGAACACGACTTGAAATCAACCGATTACTTAATCTATTGGGATGCAAATAACTTGTACGGGTGGGCTATGTCGCAGCCCCTGTTCACAGTTGGTTTCGACTGGCTCAGTTTACAAAAAGTGGAAACTTTCGACATCGACAATGCAAACATAGATGACGATGTGGGTTTTATCGTTGAAGTTGACCTCGAATATCCTCACCACTTACAAGACAGCCACAGACACTATCCTTAGCTCCCGAGCCCTTTACTATAAAACATGATAAGTTATCTACTGATCAGCAATGTCTCCTTGAAACCTTTCACTAACCCCGACTCTCTATGGTCGAAAACAACTACGTAGTTCACTACAGAGCTCTTAAATGTTATTTGCAGCATGGGATGGTCCTTATTAACGTATATCGTATACTATCCTTCACACAAAGTGCCTGGCTAAAACCCTACTTCGAATTTAATACCAGGATGAGAGCCAATGTTTGTAATGCATTCGAAAAAGACTTCTTTACACTATTCAATAACTCAATATTTCGGAAATCAATAGAGAACATACGGCAGCATAGACAAGAAAACCTTGGTAAATAATCCTAAGCGTCTCATGTTTTTGGCAAAGAAGCCGAGCTTTAAATCTTTCAAGATGTTCACCCAGTGTTTAGTTGCCGTTAACAGTGTGAAAACTACTGTACTGCTCAATCATCCTATCTACCTTGGACTAGTTATTCTCGATAAAAGTAAAACTTTGATGCACGACTTTCATTATTCATACGTTTTGACTCTTCGGAATGTCCCATTAAACACCCTCTTCATTCAAATGAGAATAGGAAAGTACTTGGGAGGTTTAAGGATGAGTTACATGGTGTTCCGATGGAGGAATTTATCGGATTGCTTCCTAAAATGTATTCAAGGAAATTCGCTGGTAAAGAGAAAAAGACTGCCAAGGGGGTTAAAAAGTGTGTTGTCAAGGCATGAACTTTCCCATCAAGACTATAAGGACTGTCTACTCTCAGGAAACAAGCAACGACATTTGATGAATCAAATCCGCTCTAATAATCACAAGATTTACACGTTTCAAATGAACAAGACCTCCCTTTCTGCTTATGATGACAAGCGTTATCTTTTACTTGATAGTATCAGTTCGCAGGCCAATGGACATCATAAGTTGACTAGCAACAGCTCGCATACGTTGGCGACACTCTAGATCATGTAAAGAACTTAATGAATAATCGAAACTCGATTTCAACTTTCCCTGAAATCGATGTATTATATTAAAACCATAATTTACACGAAAACCAAGCCTATACACAAACAGCGTCATTAATGAACGGTAATGCCATGATAGTATCTTTCAGCTAATAAACTCGCTGGTCACCTCAACCTTATCCCTGCTATAGTATATCTGTTAAGGGGTGAATAGACAACAGTTAAAAAACATCCGTACGACACACTATTGAAAACTTCATGGGGTGGGGTTATGAAGTGTTAAAAACTAATTTTGATGGCAGGAATATAATTCTCAGTTTTTTCCCCGCTGATCTGATACTGCCTATGATCTGTGGGGTCTTCCGAGTAAACAAAAAGAACTCAAACTGAGGTTGCAGCCTTGACGTTGGTGTTTGAGCTTCAACTAATGGCAACTGGCAGCCAAAAGTTTAAGCCTTTTAGATATTATTTATTTATTCATCATTAAAATGTTCCGGTGGTCTTTGACTTTCAACTGACGATGACCCATAGACGTAAAGAAAGAAGAAAGGTGAGTTGCCGTCCAGCTTCATCACAGATTGAATGCATGCACTGTGGGGATTCCCTGGGTTTTCATGGGTATACCCCTACTGTGCCTCGATGTAATTGCTAAGCTGTCAGATGATGAGTAAGCTCATCGTATGATCTCGTAGGGTATAGGTATGTAATGGCCTGATGATGGTAATCATATGATCACATATTTTGTAATTAGAAATCGTGCCATCGTACGATGGTCAGCTTATGCAAGATATGTAAACGTTGCAAACCCCGACTGGTTAATTTTCATGGGCACATGGAAAACTGTTTATATATATGTATGTATGCACACCTTGTAAATAGAGAGATTGAAGATGATTTGATTGTGGATATTTATGAAAGATTCAAAGGAAAAGAAGATAGTGTCTCTTTTGTCAGAGAGCACTGAATGCGCTTAAACCAGTTCGGGAGAATTAGCGCCTGGATCCAAATTGCCAGTATATTAGATATATCAATTGATATAAGGTCGACAAAGCAAGAAGGTCGACACACTGTTGTGATCCTTAGATCCAAATTGCCAGTATATTAGATGTATCAATTGATATAAGGTCGACAAAGCAAGAAGGTCGACACACTGTTGTGATCCTTGGATCCAAATTGCCAGTATATTAATTGTATCAATTGATCATGAAAAAAGGTCGACACAATCTAAACACGAGTTCATCAAGTTGATCCAAACACAGGCCAACTTGTCTCTACAACTTTAAAGAAGGTTATGGAGGAACCAACAGGTACAGGTACATAGTACTCCAAAGCGTCAACCTGGTCCTCCAAAGCGAATAAAATGGAAAAAAAGCACAATCTAAGCAATTAACTCCCTAGAAGTACCAGTAGTCAGCTATTGCTTAAACATTATAAACTGGAAGAGTGGAGAAGTAAAGAAGCTAGATGAAAAAACAAGAAATATAATTACCATACACAGAATGCATTATCGAAAATCAGCTGTAGACCGAATTGATATCAAACGAAACAGAGGTGGAAGAAGCTTGACAAAACGTGAAGCATCACTGACTTGATGACGCCACGACTTGATCTCAGTGAACCTAAATATGTCCGCAGTATATTCTTCCACCATAAGTGATTGAGACATTCAAGCGTCCTGATCAAAGAATACCCATATGTTTCTTGCAGAACTACTTTGAGTAACAGTGCCGCCAAAGTTCAATACATTGCAGACTTGGTTTAGCACGAGACAAGGAAGATCTGTTTTGTTCTTGTTTAATTTCAGTTCGTTAGCCATCATCCGCTAATCAAGTGCAGCAACACATGCCTCGATCTTCTTGGCACAAGAGACCTCTGGGATCGAAGGTCGAAAGGAGACATAAAGCTAGATATGATCCGCATACAAGTGGTACGACATATTGTGAAATTTTGAAATGGCTACTATAGTAGTGCATATAGTAAAATACAATATAGGTCCAAGGACCTAGCCTTGGCGTCCACCCGATTTCATACTTCTTTTGAGCACTTTATCCTCTTGATACCAGCGAAATCCTTACGGTCATAGAGATACGAATGGAACGAGTTCAGTATATTTCCTTTTATTTCAAATCTGGTATATGGTCTGGACAGGCCGCCAACAGCTCCAACAGTAGTAGGATGACCGAGTCATTGTTGTCAATGGCGAGCAGTACATCACTTTGAATTTATAATAACGCTGTTCCAATACTTATGTAGAGCTTATACACTGACTGGTAGATCTCATGAAGATACTTCCTGGCAAGCAACTACGTTCCCAAAATCGGAAGAGCTCTCGTCCGTAAACCTGGAAAAGGATCAACAATTAAGAAAGACCCAAGACATGATAACCTCTAATCCAAAACAAACTTCATGGAGGAAATCATCCCAAGAACACTTCCCAAACAGTGCTTTTTCATGTATCAAACCTACAAACGTCCGCAACAGTCCATGCACGAGCTTGAAAACAATATCGTGCGTTGCACAGGTATTCATGTCTCCATGCTAATCTTAACCAACCAAACCTTGTCTACTGTGAAGGACGTCCCATTTTTACCCCTGCATAAGTGTGGAGAAGACAGCTGACACACCAAACCTTGCCACAGTGCAAGAAATAAAAGTAAAAATCTAGAACATGTTCAGTTTCACAGAGCACTATCTTTCAAGAACGCTTCCAAATAGTGCTTTTACATGTATTGAACCTACAAACTTCCGCAAGAGTTTTTGCACGAGCATGAAAACAGTGTCGTGCCTTGCACTGACATCAAGGTCACGATGCTAATACTAACCAACCAAACTTTGTCTACTCTGAAGGATGTCTCCATTTAAACCCTGCATAAGTGTCAGAAGACAGCTGAGAGCTTCAACATTGCCACAGTGCCAGAAATACAGGTAAAAATCTAAAAAAACTTCGGCACCGCAGAGCATTATCTTTCAAGAAAGCTTCCCATCAAGGCTTGATACAAATCATAACCAACCATACCTTGTCTACTCTGAAGGATGTTTCACATTTAACCTTCCAAAAATATCCACAGATAGCTGAGAGCCTCAACATTGCCACAGTGCAAGAAATAAAGTCAGAGGAGAGTCAAAATGTTTTGACGCTTCCACACATACAAGTGAACATTCAGTATAGCTACTAGTTGGTGCAGCGACTGATACCAGGGAGAATTTATACGCAGTGACCACAAAAAAACTCTCACTAACAACAACTCTTGGACGTTGTATACTACAATAACTTCAATAGCATACTCTCAAAACGTTTCTACCCTCCCCGCTAACAAGAAACCAGTAAAACGTGTCTTCTGCTTACAAAGTCTACATTTTTGCACTCAAAGCAATTAGCAGTCAGAGGAGCGTCCAAATGTTTTGACTCTTCCACACATACAAGTGAACACTCAGCATAACTTCTAGTTGGTGTAGCAATTGCTACAAAGGAGACCGTATACGCAGTGACCACAAAAAACGTTTGACTATAGATAACTCTTGCACCTTGTGTAGAAAATGACTGCAATAACATGCTCTTATTAACTTTCCACCTTCTCGCGTAAACAATAAACAAGTCAAACTTTTCTCCTCCTTACAAAGTCTACATTTTAGAATCAAAGCAATGAGCAGTCAGGCGAGAGTCTTAATGTATTAAATCTTCCCCAGATATAACCCAACATTCAGGAAAGTATCTACCTCGTGCAGCAATTGATAAAAACGAAAACCTAGATGCAGTGACCACAAAAAACGTCTGACAAATACACAACTCTCGGACGTTGTATAGTAAAATGACTGCAATAGCATGCTCTTATCAACTTTCCACCTTCTCTCATTACCAAGAAATCAGTAAAACTTGGCTTCTGCTTATCAAGTCTACATCTTCCAATCAAAGCAATGAGCAGTCAGACGAGAGTCTTAATGTATTAAATCTTCTTCAGATACAACTAAACATTCAGGACAGTATCTAGCTCGTGCAGCAATTGATACCAACGAAAAACCAATATCCAGTGACCATAAAAAACGTCTGACTATAGATAACTCTTGCACTTTGTGAAGTAAAATGACTGCAATAACATGCTCTTATCAACTTTCCACCTTCTCTCGCTAACAAGAAACCGGTAAAACTTGTCTTCTGTTTACAAAGTCTACAATTTCCAATCAAAGTGATGAGCAGTCAGACGAGAGTCCCAATGTATTAAATCTTCCTCACATATAGTTAAAGATCCAGGACAGTGTCTAGCTCGTGCAGCAATTGATACCAAGGACAACCTATATGCAGTGACCAGAAAAAACGTGTAACTACAGATAACTCTTGGACTTTGTGTAGTAAAATGACTGTAATAACAAGCTCTTATCAACTGTCAACCTTCTCTCGCTAACAAGAAAGAAGTCAAACTTGGCTTCTGCTTACAAAGTCTACAACTTTCCAATCAAATCAATGAGCAGTCAGACGAGAGTCTTAACCAATTAAATCTTCTTCAGATACAACTCAACATTAAGAACAGAAATATAACTCGTGCAGCAATTGATACCAACGAAAACCTATATGCAGTGACCAGAAAAAAGTCTGACTATACATAACTCTTGGACGTTGTGTAGTACAATGACTGCAATAGCATGCTCTTATCAGCTTTCCACCTTCTCTCGCTAACAAGAAACCAAACAAAAATATCTTCTGCTTACATATAGTACATTTTTACAATCAATGCAATGAGCAGTCGGACGAGAGTCTAAATGTTTTAACTCTTCCACACATACAATTTAAAATTTAGGAAAGTATCGAGATCGTGCAACAATGGATACAAAGGACAACATACATGCAGTGAACATAGAAAACGTCTCACTATAGACAACTCTCGGACGTTGTGTAGTAAAATCAAAGAATAACGTGCTCTTATCAACTTTCCACCTTCTCTCGCTAACAAGAAACCAAACGAAAATATCTTCTGCTTACATATAATAAAGTTTTACAATCAAAT
>JAAAKL020008090.1:0-16256 GCA_010016065.2 Carybdea cf. marsupialis auct. non (Linnaeus, 1758)
ATTCTGACGATTTTGTACTCTGAGGAGTGTCAGACGAAAAAAGCTTTTCAGTACTAAAATGTTTTCGCTATTTCGTGTAGATATCTAATCTACTAAACGAGCTAAAGGCATACAGCAAGGGCATATTATGTAAATCTATCATCAACCATGAATACAAATCCTAACACAAGTTGCCCCGTAAGCACATCGCATTACTACTGTTACCCTACTATAACACCTAGTGTCGTATGGATGTTGCCGGGGCTCCCACAAAACGCAAGATGATCCCTTATAGCCCCAATACAAGGCCTGCAGTACTTCGCTCGTTTTGAAGGCATAGAAGTAAAAGGCTATAACAACTGCACATGATGAGAATAGCACCTTAAAGCTGTCTCCAAGATCACCAATCGCTAGCAATATCGACAAAAACCTTGATGGCTTCAAGTACTCAAAAAACTCCCTATTTCTTGCCATGCTCACATAGAAACATGGATCCCAGGCAACATGGCTTCAACATCCCACCAAAACGTTTTCCAATCCGCAGCTGGACTTGTTTTGCTAAATAATAAAACTTAACCCCAGCTACACTTTGAACGTTTGCCCTAAACAAATTCAACAACTCGAAATCAAAAGCTGGATGTTACAGTGGCTGATGTGTCACATCTCATCATCATCGATTACTGATCTAACGTTCGCAGTGAAAGGTTTGCCTTAATTTGGCAGACGGTCGATTTGAGAACTTCAAACATGGTCGCAGATAAAATTCGGCACGTTAGTAAACCAAATCACACTCGCGAAGGTTTTAACAACAGAATAATTCATTCCGAATCGATAGTACGCTATGACATAAATAAAAGCTCTCTTGTTGTGATATAATTAGCATTGCAACAAAATAGTAAAGAAAAATCACAATAAAAGAGCTTATAAACTCCCCTGCTACTTAAATTGGGTTGATTGTAAATGTGGTATAAATTGGGTGTTGAATACAGCGAGACTTTTCCGTTGCAGTACGTAAGTCTAGCATTATGCTCCTTCACAGATAGAATAAATATCACTGAGAACAAGACTAAGCCCGACATCACTGACTCAAACAAAAATGCAATTCTTACACGCCTACGATACTTCACCCCGGCCAATCGGAACTTGCACTCTTTCAAAACGATGCACTAGCTCTCTTTCATAGTCTCTAAACTAACGGTGTTAAAGTCGTGTAATCACACACTCTAGGTACTCTATGACAAACTAAAAATACGTCGTACTGATAACAAACTTTCACTAATCTTAAGGAGCACGATCTCTAACTAATACTACTCTTCTAGAGTTGATATAATGAATAACACAACATAAAAGGTCCTCCTCCACAACGATGTGCGCACGTCCACACTGGTACCTGGGAGGAACCTGAGCCAAACCAGCTAGAATTAACACTTGCAAAACATCAGCAACAGATCGGTAGGAGCAGTTAATCGATTTCCCCGCCAGATATTTCAAATTTGACTACTATAAAGATGCACACCAAGTTATTGCACCGTAAGGTGGCTTAAGGATTATTTTAAAAAAACAAACAGATAGGGATGATTCCTGCACGTCACTAACCTTCGAAAAGAGTGAGATTGTTCCTTACTCAGAAATGGTGGGAAAAGAGAAATGACTCTCCACTTGATTACCATTGTGGATCTATTTCTGAAATACTGATTCCGAATCAAACTTTCTCCACTAACGAACTCACAATCAACCAAAATAATCGAAAGAAGAACCTAAACTGGGACACACATCACTTGCTTTAATCTTCAATTCAACAGGGCATTATTGCTTCGTTAACCAACTGAAAATCGATGGTTTTGTTCTGACTCTAATAGATATGTTAAGAATTTATCTCGCTAGGTGTCTTTGTTGACATCTAAATATCAACTTATCTGTAAGACCAATCACTATATGGAAATATTGAAATGGCAGTTATCGGTATTAGGGGGCTTATGTAGATTAGTTTGGAAAGCTATAACGATCAGGTGCTGCAGATCCCTCACAAAATCGAGGATAGTAAAACCACTCATTCAAACAGAGCTATTCAGAGAGTACCAACTGTGAGTGTGCAAATTACCGCATCAATAAATAATTCACATTAAGAAGTATTCACAAACAAAAGGGAAGACTATAAGAAGACCAAATTGCTGAAATGTCAGTACCCTCGTGTCGCTAAAACGATTGTTTGCAAAAAGCAACTGCGTGGCGATTATCTTGGTACTTGCCATGTGCTGTGTGACAAGGCGGCACTCAGAAATGCATTTACCCCGAAAATTAGCGATAAGTACAGGAAAGTAATCCATGTCATCTGCGGAAGCCATCTTTTGAATGACGTCAATCACAGTTCTCTTATGTCTGGTGAAATCATGAGATTTAAAATCTCGTTGTTCTCTAATTTCAAAATTGGAGTCTCTTTATGCCATCCGCCCACTTCCATAAGACAATGTTCTTTAGTAACGGAACAAAACGGGTAGGGCCAGCAACGTCCTGCAAAGCAAATCATTGTCAAACATTTTGACGTCATATCTTAATTTTTTAACGTTTTATTTCTCGACTTCGATGCGTCTTCGTCATAGGGGTTGCCTGTAAGAGTCACTCTACTTGACCTATTCCCAACCAATTAGATTCTGGAGCAGTATCTCCAGTTTTTGCGAAAATTCAAGCCGCTACAAAGGAAGGATGTTTTCATAAGATCTCGGACAAATTGATGCGTGCTTTTTGCTAACATTCCATGAAAACAGAAAAAAAATTACGCAAGGCACTTGCCACATGAAAGGGGTCTCCATATCTTGCATTACATGTTTTCTAGACTTCTCCGTTTAGCAGCAAGAAGGACTGACATGCAAGTGCCGAAAATGCTCTTTTTCAAACTTAAGAGTATTTTGAAAATTAGGAAAATTTGCATATTCTATATCACGAATTTGTATATACAAAGACAATATCTAGAAATTGTGCCTTCTGTACAAGAACTCTAAAAGCCAAACATTATTCGAAGAAATACTTACTAATACATTATTCTGCCTTTTGATATAGGTCTCGTGTAATGCACGTTGCATTTTTCTTCAAGGAGTGAGAATGAGGACCCTTCCCCTGCGCTACAACTCCATTTGTTGGACTAAACACAGTATAAATTATCACTTATCAACGTAATACACTATTCGGTTCGATCTTCCATCCATATTTTTTGGAACTTACTTCAAAGTGGTTTGATAACACTCACTATTCACATTCTGAAGACAGACATAGATGATAGGCACAGTACAGTTCCCCCTGATTACTGACGTCTCTTTTAGTTTCCCTAAATATTCTGATTCTCCTAACTCAAATGTCTGCCCCCTTGATATAACTTACATTCTACAGTTAACTTTCACAATTCCCTGATACATTATGCCACCACAAAACGACGTCCAATCACTGTCACACTTTCAAAATAATATTTTTTGTATACTCAAGAAAATAGAACGAAATTGAAACTACTTGAAACTTAACCAAAAAGTACAATCATCCTGATCGTTGCAGTGAGTTGTATTAGACAGCTCTGTATAGAACGAAACATAATTTCCCAACTAACCTCTTTCGTTAATTTACAACCCTACAATCTAGATGACTTCAGAAAATGGGCTGCTCGGAGAGCGGCGTGCCTATAGACCGTTACTGAAACAAAAATTCAATAAATAAACAGCAGTATTACCACTCAGAAGTACCGCTCCTTGAAAGAAGTTTGGCCTTATATCAAAGGATGACTGCCTATTTACATCTCTGGCTTCCAAACATACTCTCTGCTTTCTGGAAGCTATAAATTTCTAAATTCAATCCATTGTGGTTCTCTAAAGAAGCTTATGGCTATTCTATGGACTTTGCTAATCACTGGCACGTCATAATTCATGCTCATAATTTGCAGCAACTGTTGATCGCATTTGGCCTACCTGACCACAAATTACATGCGAAGGGGACTATTTCGTAGATTGGCACAGTCTACTTTGAACTCTATTAGGCTACTGGCAATTTACGTTTTGTGAACACTGGTAGGAATCCGAATGGATCACGATAATAACGTGCATGGGCAAGTGTTGACGTATGAGATCTCAACTGTTCGATTAGCTAAGCAACCTACTCTGTGAATTAGAGTGAAAGTGGCTGAGTAGACCACAGTCACTTGCACCCTTCACGTGTTCTTCAACAATGTTCAGCGTTACACATATGTGACAAGGCTGGGCTGTCCAAACACAGGTACAATCCATCCGACGGGCCTCTTGAGTTTCCGTCTCCCCAATTTCCCTCACATGGACTGGGTGGGCCCCGTGACTATGGTAAAGAGAAGTTGTCAAAGCTTCCCAGCGCTGGAATCGAACCCGGGTCGGTGGTTTCCAAATCAAGCTTTTAGACCACACGGCCACGCGCTCCACACGATAAACGACAAATACACGACAAACACACGATAGTATGCAACAGAATCAACCAGGAGAGTGTTTAACAGAATGAGAATCGACTATGAGAATAATGATGATGCCATTAGAACGCTTCTTGACTTCCACAAACTTGTGCCTCAATAGTAGCCCAATTTTCTACTAAATGACATCAACGTGAACATCTATGCGTCTGTGAGCAATATTCTAAGGTAAGAAAGTCACAAATTCTGTCCATCTGCAAACTATTTCCAGTAATGATAAATAGTTCTCTTGAATCATGCATAAAAATTACCTTACTGTCAAAACTACTGGGCTCAGCATTATAACAGACCAAAAATGGTGTAAATGTAATAGGATCAGCTCCTCTCTTTCTTTTACCTGGGGTTATCTTTGGATTGTTTACTTTATGTGCTCATGGGCCCCTTCAATAGTCAAATCCAATCATTATGCGGAAAAACTACAATTGATAGATACAATTACAACTGCAAAACTACTTCATTCTCTTTCGTCCTCCCAGACTATGTCTCCACTCACTCATACGGACAGAATAAAAAGGTTCAAAATACAACCATGAGAGTGGCAACTCTGTGAGTATCATAAAACGTTGGGGGCCTTAGGTGGAGTCTTCCCAAAACAACACGCCACGATATGCAGCTCTATACAAGTATTTTGCTAATGATAGTATCATTTTTCGTTCACCACACCATATTTTGTCATGGCTTTGACTGCATCATTCAAATCATATGTTGTTCACCTCCAACAATTTGTCTGTACTAATGTACACACACAAACTCAATAGCAGTGTCCTTGAAGTACCTTGATCCTTCCATTCAGAACATGATTATTCCAATTGCTCACCAAATGGCAGAATTTAATGGTTCTACTATCAGCGCTCCATGAATAAAGTGCCCTTCTCTTCAGAAGCTAGCTTCTGATATTTTTTTATTAAGGGCTTTGTTGCTCAACAAGTGTCTACCAGAGTTTGGATAGGTATTTGAAAGCATTTCAATGTAAAAGAAATTAAATTTTTCACTTTTTCGCAATCATTAATGCTGGTACGTAGAGATTTAATGCCCCACTGCATCAGTTATTTGGCATATACTACAGGAGCAGGAATAAAATGTAGCTGCAACTGGATGCTGTTGAACTGGTTAAAGCCACATGATGATGATGATGATGATGATGATGATGGTGATGATGGTGATGATGTGGTTTTTATGCCATGCACTCCCTTTTACAGAGGCTTAGGCGGTGCCCATGTACATAGGACTTGTTACTGGAGCATAGAGTACACTAAAACTGGATGGCCTTGCTAATGTCACCAATGGACCTTCAGGGATTTGAACCCTGACCCTCTTAAACTGAAGACAAGGAACTTATCCACTAGATCACAGTGTCTCTAAAGGAAGCACATATCAAACCCAATATCATAAGAAATCAAACTGACTCTAGGAGGGGAAGGTCTACGATTGCTCAAATGGTAATACTACTTTGAATGATAGTGCGTATAAAGTCAATAAAATCAACAGCTGTAATGACATTTGTAGATTTTTTAAAATATGTCAAGTTAATATATATGGGTGGATTACATGCATACCATATGAAATTGTAGCTGCCACAAACATCCTATATACAAACACATTGGCCCAACTACCATTATCTGATGAACAAACCACCTCCTCTAAAATTCTAAAAAGCTTGACCATTTCCTACACTTAGGCTCTTGAATAAATTCATTTGAAAAAGACATAACTGTGCAAATAGGAAAGGCATAAATTGCAATCCAAAAAATAACATTGATATGGAAATAAAACATGCCAATCCCATTGAAAATAGAACTTTTTAGTCCACTGTTGAAAGTTTGTCTTTGCATGGTTCCTCAACATGGACTCTTAATAAGTTCTTGAACAAAATGCTAAGAGTGGTCGAAAGTTATCCTGGCACCAACAGATGACAAGTGCACAGTTATGCAATGACCTTCCAAAAATAACATATGTCATCAAGGACCAAAGAACAAAATACAGTGAGCACTATTTCTAAAGCAAGGAGGGGGTAGTCCATGACAGAGTAGCCAAGATCCTGCATTGGGCATCACGTGAAAAGTTGACAATAGCATGTGCTAGCAAGTGGTACAAACAAGTGCTGAAAGATGCAGTGGAAAATGATCAGGTGATCAGATATGTCTATAAAATGAGACCACAAGATTGAACACTAAAAGCCTGTTATTCAGGGATTGGAAAAGGAAATATATCAGGGACTGAAGTAAGAAACAGGAACTTGTGCAAAGTTGACATAATTCCCATTACACTTGGTGCCTTGGGCAAAGTAACAACCAACCTGAAGAAGGATTAAGACGTATTTAAGTTGATGTTGATTTACTGCAGAAAACGTGCTTGTTAGGGTCAGTGCAGACTTTGAAAAAGGCTCTGGATACCTAGAACTATGGGAGATATCTGGACATACATTCCACCAGCTAAATCTTTGGTGTGTAGATATTACAAATAACAACAAAGTCAATTGAAAAGCAAGATAGATATCAGCACCAGATACATCAGAGAGTGAAAAAAGTTCAGCAATGGAGAATAAATTAAGCATAAGTGTGGAGCACAGAGATCAAAGTAGTGATAGTAATACAAAAAGAATTTGTCTTTTCATTGGGCCTTCAGTTAACTATTTAGTTCCACATACACTGATTGGTCAAAACAACACCAATCTAGCAGTCAGACGTCTGATTAGCTACTTTCAAAAGACAGCTTGGCATAAGTTTTATTGATTTCTTCCTATCTCAATTCTGACAATTTTGTACTCTGAGGAGTGTCATATGAAAAAAGCTTTTCAGCACTAAAATGTTTTTCGCTACTCCATGCAGTTTTATTGATGATGCATTTCTATCTTATCCTGCCTTCATTAATTGTATCAGTTGCAACCACGTTCCTCATAACCTCCTTATTATATCCACAAACCTCTATTACCATCCCCTCTCATTTTATGCTTGGACATTAACATCCCTCCTTGTACATTCCATATCTTCTCATGTCTTAAACTTCCTCAGCATAGTCTCTATAAACAACTACTTTGCATTTTCTTGACAATCTCTTCAATTCAGAATCAATCTTTATCTAAAAGCTCATTCAACTGCATTGCATCAATAAATGGCATGAATATAAGTGGATATATGCACTGAGATGGAAAACAGCACTAAACAACAACAACAACAACAAAAAAGCAAGTATGAAAAGGCTTTTCGAAGAGGATAGCTTATTAAGATAAACAGATGTTCCTTTATAGTCATGATCTAGGTAAGTCCTATTGTGAAAGAAAATTAATGTTACCACCTTGAAGAACCATCAAGAAAATAAATGCATTGTTATTATAGTTACTGTATGTCAAGGTTTAGGTTGAATGTAACTTATCCTGCTCCTATCAGACATTCTGCATAAATGGGCCATTTTAAGCTTTGAGGCCAAAGGCATTGGATGTGATATAAACCTTCAGAAATTCCAAAGGGTCCTTGGGATAATCTACTAATGATTGCAAGAGAGGTAAGAGATAAGAGATCTTCAAGGGTTGACAAACTATGTAGAAGCACTTGAACATGGTTGAAATTGTCAACTTTGTTGAGCAAAGCATTCTTTCAGATGGTTACGTCACTAAAGGCAGTTGTGTCACCAGTTACTGTTTTCATTACACTTATGAAGTGTTAGTCTAAACACTCACATCCCCACTTGTTGGCATTCCACAAGTTCAAGGTGTGTAGCCCATATGACTAATGATAAACAATTCACTCAATTAATAAATAAAACTAAAAGTAATTAAGGAGAATCTCCATAAAATAGGAGGTCAGTGAAAAGGATTATAAATCAACCATGAAAAGGGAAACAAATCATGACACTACTATACCTATTCAAGTTGATTGATATGAGACCCCTGACTACAACATGAACAACTGGAAAGAATTTCTTACACTATGAGAATGGACAGATTATTTGTGTGGCATCAGTGGACTTAAGAAGAAAATTTACTAAATAACTTTCCAACTTAACTGACATCAGAATACTGCAATGAAAGATTGTTTAGTTGAATATGTCTTAGAGAATTTGGTTACAATCTAGACTTCCTCTGCATGTGGACATGGCAAAGAGACTCCAGATGGAAATCAGTGTCATTAAGTGCCATATACAGAATTACATAGCTATTAATCAAAATATTCTTATTGCCAGCCTTTCTATCAATATCTCCACATAAATTTTCTAAATATGATAGTATGTATATGTACATCTAAATTTTTAAAAACACCGTCTGTTGCTACTGTACGTTGTACTATGAAAATGCATGACATTATACAAACAAAATATGGGCATAACACCAACAAAAATTTGCCAACTTTAAGTAAATCTGAATTTGAAACACTAATTGGCTGCTTAAGTATGTAACAACAAATTAGAGACAAAAATTAATGAAGGTTCAGATAAGAGTAGAACCTATCCTGAGAACGAAACAGAAACAAATTCAGATTATGGCATGGTCTTCTTTAAAGCTCTACTTTAAAATGCAATGCAACCATAGTAACACCTTCAGCTTCATCTCAAAATAACACAGGAAGCAATAAAATAGGAAAACTATGTCTCATGTGCAACAAGAAATGACCAGGCAACCATGCTATATACGTACATATGTTTTAATCTACTTCCAGCTAAGAAAAGCATAAACACTCAGCCTCTGCCAATTTGCTACAGAGCTATGGCAACAGACAAAGCAAAGAAACATTGACAAATTACATGTTTCTCATCTGAGAGACACAGATAAATGAAAAGCATTGCAACCTGCATGTAGACTAAATAGAACAAAGAGCCTGAAAAAGAAGGATAGATACTAGTTCATATCCTTAAAGCAATGTTCATCATTGATAACAACTCGACAATTACTCCTATTTCATCCACTTAATAATTAATGAAAAAAGTAGGAGGCACAAAAATCACTGCAGTGATGACCTGTTGACACTGAATATAAGTAGAAGTGCACAGAAATATGATACCACTCCCACCCATAGTTTGGGATGAAGAGGATTTTAATGCCTTTACATCATCACAGATGGACATTGTTGACTTGTTACATGCAAGAGAATTTAAAATTTTACCAAAGTCAGAGAACACCTCAATTTCTAGATGATAGACTGAGATGGTGGAAACTTTATCCATAAGGGGAGTGAGGGACATTTTCTACATTCAAGAATATAGGTGGAGATAGTATTATAGGGCATGGTAAGTAGTAAAGATAGTGTGTTCAAGTTCTTCTTGGTAGGAAATCTGATGGAGATGGAACCCATTTAAAGGCAAAGAGGGTGGAACAATAAGATGACATAAATAAAGTATATAGCAGATCACCATGAGAAAGGCCCTGGGTGGCTTCTACCTCTTCTTCCATTTAATGTTCATGTTTCCCTAGACCACAGGTTGGACAAGTTCTACTTATGGCCAATTAGTGATAACAGTTGACTGTCTCTATGGTCCTTCAATAAGAGCTAGATTTGAACACTATCAACATGTTCTACTATGACTTCTTGTTTATTGTTTCATTGTTGAGAAGTATGAAACTGTTATCACAAGTGGGGCCTTAAGTGTGCTTATCAACCCACTTTGTTAGATATAGATAGAATATATTTATATAGATATAAATAATAAACAGATAGAATATATGTAAGATTTAAATCCTCACTTATAAAGAGGATATTAATAGAGAACAATATTTCAAATCTGGTCTTGGAAGTAGATGCCAGGACAAGTGGAAACTAATGAAACTTAATGTGAAGTCTACATCACAGCATAACTTTTTACTCATGAGGGTTGTAAACTGATCCAAACAGTTGTTGGACAGTATTGTGCAATGCAATAATGTCCGAAATTTATAAAACAGTAGGACAGGAATTGGGATAAGACATGGACAGCCCACATAGCTGAGAAGCAGACTTAAGCCCAATAAATGACTCAATAAGCTGATTACTGCTAACGAGGTATCAGACCTGGCATGGTTCTTATATATGTCTTGACATTGTGGCGGTTGACAATGATCAACAGACAGAATCACTCATTAATCAGATAGCAAAGAGATGTCCTAAAATCACCCTCAGCTTTGAAGTACTGTTCAATAATATAAATATTGCTGGTATGTGCAAATCACTCTAAAAAGTATGATCTTGTACAAGAAAAGACTCGGTTTTTATATCACAGTAAATAGCCATCTCTCTTTGCTAATCTTGGGTTTATTCCAGGTATTTAATCTGGTATTAGTAGACAAGAGAAGAGCCTCGCTCCTGATCTTAATAATTCTTACAAGCCACTGATCTCCAACGTGGCTTCCAAGGAACCATCGTCTTTATGTACTTCAAGGTTATCGTGATATGTTTTAGATGGACAAGCCAAAATGAATATGCAGCAACGAAACGTCAGCTAATGATTTCAATAGTAAGGTCCAAGATCACCGCGTCAAGTCTTAGCATTACTACCAACGATCGAGAACAGACAACGAAAACGAATTCGGTCCTCCATCTACTACTACTCAAATACTAGTAGCAATGTTCGGCAAAATGTACCGTAACACACTATGATCTAGAATGGGACCTCTTGAGGCAGTTTCAAATGATTGAAAAATACGTGACTCGTAATAGAAGTCATGGATTTAGTCAACACATTTTGTCAGCATTGAAAAAGGACGCTGTTTGTGATCTTTCAAAAACGCGTGATATCATCTCCCTATCACTCGGTCTTTTATATTCTTAATTGAACATCCAACAAGGCTGCTTTGTGAACCTACTACTCCAAAATCACATTTCCAGCTGAGACTAAAGCACATGGGAGTAATGCGGCTGTAAAATTTTATTCTCTGAGTAAAACGCTAACTCGTGTCAAACTTAACACAAATTTCCCAAGGGTCTTTCTTGACCGGCATCTCGGTTCATTGTCAATATCAACAAAAGTGTTGAAAACATGCAGTTAATCAGAAGTCAATACAGCACAGATCTAAACACTGGGGTTATTGCGTATTTACTCTTTTGTCGGAATAATTTGTACGAGTTCAGCCACTAAGGCAATTTCGATGGGAAACTACACTATCCTCCAATGTTCTGAACGCAAACTCCCGCTACCTCTTATCTGGTGATTGCGGGGACAGTTAAAAATGGACTGTTTGTTTATCATCTAGATTGATATACGAAAATTAGAAAACTGATAGTAATCTTGGGATTCTTGCATTCACACCGGCCCATGTAACCCTACCGATCTTAAAAAAGTGTTACTCGTATGGAAATTGCAGATAATTTCTTGATATTGTGTTCATGATGTCTGGGTTGTGGTAACCACTCTTATTCCAATTTAAGAGCAGAAGATCAAAACCAGCATGAAAACGACCATCCACAGAGTTGCTGTACTTTGTGTGGTCAAGAGCGGCAAAAAATCTGATGGTGAATCAGCAGGACACGGCCATAACGAGAGACATTGTGATCAGGGCATCAAAACAACTCAACATCTACACCATGGCAATATACTACGGAAAATGCTATTCTCTGAGAATCTCTGCGAGAAAAAAAGCCAACCTACCTGTACGTTTCCACCGTGCAAGGTACAATTCTTTTATTATTTTTGTTTTTCGCCGACTCGAGACTTGTCTGGTATCTTTCCTCCGGTGTATTCAGTCTTTTCTGCACTTTCTGGCTTTCCTTCGATGCCAAGGAATTGTGGATTTCCGTTGGTCGTCCTGCTGAATCAATCTGCCTTTGTGGCTTGCCTTTTTCTGTTCTTCTACCAAAACGACGTCCTGTTCTATCAATGTGATACCGCGCGCTCGTTTGAGCTGATATTACAAGATCGGGAGGTACATCACGGATACCCTCTATGAAACTGTTCCCTGTTGAATCTAATTCACTACAAGATGGGGACATCATGTCTCCCCATCCAAAATGTCTCTTATCAGTCCCTGTTCTAAGCCACCTCTGTTTTCATTCCACTATTTTAAAACAAATGTCCATCTACGATTACAATAGTTGCGATCAGATGTTTGTTCCAAAGTCAATAATCAGCTCAAACTGTTTAAGATTGTTGCCAAGCCTAAGGAAAGTACTTAAGATTTCTGAACGAAGTTTGGAAGCAAATGTAAACGGTTGTCGGTAAGACGATCCAACATCAAATCCAGTCCTTGATCTCATCCATTGAAAATCGGCATCGGCAACAAAGGAGTGGCTAGAGTATTATGCTCATCAGTTTATTCTTCTATCCGATTGTCGTAAACAAACAATAGCTACGGTGTCTAGATTTCTCGATGTTCTCGAGTGTATACACACTTTTAACTGCGCTACTCTTTCGATGATTCTGGTGTACAATTTCTAACACAGGATCACTTCCCGTTCTGTATGTCATCCATTCTTCTATGGCAAAGTTGCATTCGAGGCAATAACCAAGGAGCGTGCCTCGTTTCGAATAGGTGAGACGAGATGCAGGTTTTGGCAAGGATGACTGGTTTCTCTCATGGCGACACGATGTTCGCATTGCACATTGTCAGGCGTGGGAGGTCTGAGCCACCCTCATTAACGGGAAAAGAAAAAAGAAATGGAGTCATTTTGTCAATCCATCGTGGGTCATTTAATGGCGGGACACTTTGTTGCATCGTCCTGCAAAGATTCCTGACCGTTTAGAACAAACTTGGTTATTTGATGAACGACTGTTAAATGCAATTTCAAGTGTTGCTATGGTAGCTTCTGTAGCTGAGCAGCATAATGCAGGGTTCACAGTTCCTGTATTATGTGATAACTTCTATTACGCAAGAGGTAATTCGTAGACAAATACATCGGTAATGTAGTAGGGCAAAGTGATGACGTCACAAATCAAAAGTTTTGAAAAAAGTACGATCTGACACCAGATATCTAAAGAAAACTCTGGAATAGTCTGTTTCCCAAAATACCAGACCTGTAGTGTATATAGTGCTTAAACTAGAGGTATTTGAATCTAAAAAATCTCTGGTCAAAACTCTGTTAATATTCTTTGGTTCCTTACCTCAGGAACCATTATCAAATAGTACGGTTTTGTTAGAGAGATTTAAAAGTTTGAAAGCTCATATCTTGGTACTGGGAAAGGGCAACGCGTTCAATTTTGGCCATTGTCGTTCTAGCTGTTAGGCTATCTAGGCAACATGAACATTTATAATCTTTTCCATAATCCAAACATTTTCAAAATCGTCTAGAGTTCATTAATTCCCAGAAGTCGACTAACAATCAAACATACATCCGCTCGGATTTTTCCTCGCGGGAGAAATGCACCTACAAAGCTGACCATTGGGGGGTAATGCCCCATGCCTCCCCTCCCTCCCCGCAGCCACCGGCCTGAGTAGAAGTTGATTGGAATGACGGAAGTAGTGCTTTCTTCAAGGTGCGCAACTGCACCCAGCTTTATAACTTCTGTACACGTGAAGTGCTTTGATATACACTTGCCTGACTCGCGTGCAAATTGCCTACTGTTTTTTTCACACTATTGTTTACAAACGTAGTGACACACCATGGAGATATGTAAGCGTGGGCGGATAAGGATTTTAACTTTTTGGGCAATCCAAAGGTAAAAAGCGGAAGCGGGGCGCGCAGATGTTTATCCGATATGGCCGGAGCACGTAGGTTGCTAGACGACACTGGTCGAGTATCAGCCAGAAAAACAAAGGGGAGGGGGGTCGAAGAACGAGAAGACGAACGTGCAATTTGTAGACTCTTACGCTTGAAATTTAAGAACTACTAAAAAAAAGTCAAAGCTATTTGAGCCTTGTCTCATGCTCCCCCACCCCCCCCCCCCCCCCCCCCCCCCCCTAGATTATACTTATCAACCATTTATCTCCTTCTTTTCTTCAGAAAGGATGACTGGCTAAAATCTAAACTTGAACAAAGCTACGAGACCCATAATCCTTTAGTTTTGATTTACTACATCGACCACGCCCAGTGGAACCGGGAGCTGTCGGGACTAAAGTCTCCACTTTTCTTATGATATACATCTTCATAATAGTAAGTATCCAATACACTGATAGTATGCTTAGTTGAGACATACACAGCATGCTCCATCTGAAAAAGTATCCCTTCCATTTGAGCACAGTTTATCAATCGGATTTATGAAAACTGTGATTTGAGAATGACCTTTAAGGAATAACCAATGCAAATTGACCTAAATGCCATCCCCGATTTAGAAACAATTCTGTTACTGTGATGATAACGATTTTAGGGTTATCTCAATATATTGTTTAAGGAATGAAATCTATTGAAGAAGTGTTTGAAGCTACCCTATTTTATTTTAGAAACCATCGCTTGATGGAATTGCTCTTTAAGTGATCGCACATATTTCAATTAGTGGTGAGTGCTACAAGAGTACAATTCTAATCAGTTATAATGGCAATAATTCATATTAGACCATAGATTGAAACGAACAAAAACTGTTTACTGGTCATTTCATATTTGCATCAAAGAAAGTCTATCAAATTTCCCTAATTTTCAAGTTGACGCTAGTAAATTTACAAACATGAATTCCATAAAATCAGTCATATTTGAATCATGGGCGCCCAATCGCTGTAAGGATGGGAGTACAAATGGGTTAAATTTGGACAATTCTAGGAATCTTTGCTCATGATTTGAATACCGTACTAACAGTATTCGATACATTATGATGTTACACACATCAATTTTACCTGATGTTTGAAAAGAACGGCAAAGTTAATTCGTGAACTTTAGAGTTTCAGGTCAATCAGACTGCAATATTCTCTCGGAGGAGCGTCTAACGGACATGTTGTTCACGCCCAAAAGAAGATTTTGTGTAGCACCAGAGATTATGAAACACTGTTTAAAAATCTCTGGTGGCACGCTTCTCTGCTAACTTAGAACACACCATTCTCTAGTTTAGCTAATTACGAAATTCGCGAGTGTGCTAAATGACGCGCCCGAGCCCGTATGCACACTTCCCAATAACCATTACAATATGAAAACACAGGTCAAAGTTTGTAACTTACAGCCCCTGTCACGGGGACTTTGGGGGAGTAAGTCATCCCCAAAGACATAGTTATAGTTATTATGTTTTTTGATAATAAAAAAAAAACAAAAAAAAACAAACAAACACGCACCCTTGATCGTTCTTCTGGCAAAAATGCGAAATTCCAAATTTTTGTAGATAGGAGCTTGAAACTGGATATTATGCACTTTTAAACAACGAGTGAAATTCAAAATGTCTTTTTTTTATATACTCGAATTTTTTCTTCGATATTTTTGCTGTGATAAACATCAGGTAAGGTAACTTGAAAGAATTTGTCATACAAAATATAAATTCTGCTGCAGATCGAATTCTTTTATTCAAATTGTAATTAACCAGCGGTTTGCAAGAAGAAATATATTTTAGGAACCGAAAATTTGAAGGAAGAAATTCCACTTGCCAAGGTTTGGCTCCAGATAGATGGCGAGATGAATTAGTAATGCGTAAACCTTCATCAAATCCATCTTAATTTTCATTTCATTATACCCCTAGAAAGTTCCATAGAACGCATTTTTTGTATAACTTACTGTTTGAAATACCATCAGTCAAATGAGTTTCCACTACTACTACTACATTTAGTAAATTTTCATCAGCCTTTCAGATTCAGACATCTCAAATTATAAACCTAAGAGTTATAATTTGGCAAACTCTATTAAAGCTTTTTTTTAAATCACTATACACTTCTGTTATTTTATAAATTTTGTTCATGACCTTCATTAAATCGATTTAACTTAGCAGCCAACATGTTTCAAAAAACTTGTTTACCTCGTTATAGGCACCTGTTAAGTCAGATCTGATTGTAACA
>JAAAKL020008091.1:0-16256 GCA_010016065.2 Carybdea cf. marsupialis auct. non (Linnaeus, 1758)
ATGATGATGATGATGATGATGATGATGATGATGATGATGATGATGATGATGATGATGATGATGACGACGATGATGATACGGTGATGATGATGATGATGATGATGATGATGATGATGATGATGATGATGATGACGACGATGATGATACGGTGATGATAGTGCTGGCATGTCGATGTAATACTGATGGTGCTAACTGAATGGGGTAAAGAAGCCATTAATCAATTAGTGGCAAGATTGCAGATTTTCACCATCTATCATTATGCAAAAGTGCTTCTTGGAATTCATGCGTAGCAACTACCATAATCAGTTTCTGATTTGTGGGAATGACAATATCATAAACGTCAAGAGAATGACTTACCCTTTCTCTTTTTAAATCGACAATTTTCATCCTTAATTCTGTCACCAATGAATCAATGCTATAAAATTCTGCTTCCTCTAATAGTCCTGCATATAAAATAAAAATGAGCAATGACCGTTTGTAAACTTTATGATCATAGTCTGGCAGGATGTAAGTATACCATGGAGAGTGATCACAGTGACGTTTTGCTCAACGGCATGTAATTTAATCTTTCAAAGCACAAGGCTAGCATATCAGCACGAAATTCTCTGACGATTCCCCAAATATGCAGAATCCAATAGAAATCGGGTTCTGGGCAGATTCATTATCCTAAACGTTATAGCCAGAAACTGGCCAGAGCAATAATTTGCAGTGAAGTTTAAAAGAAATTAATGGAAATATGGAGGCTTGAACTCCATTGTATAACACCAACTGGAGTGAGTAATCTTAATATCTGTGCCACTGATCAATGTTTCAAATATACTACTAAATAACATGGAATAGATTAAGATCTGAACATTTAAAGTTATGTGCCACGACAAGAACTTCAAAACTTACTCTTACAAATTTTACAAAACGTGTGGTATCTATCTTCATAAAAAGTCGCATGGAAATATCTATCCCAGGACATAATACCACTATGGGGCGTCTATTTCTTTCTGACAAAAGTGAAAAAAATTGAGACAACTACTTTGTGTAAACAGGTGATATCAAAGGTAATTGAACGAAGTTAATAATCTCCTTTCGTTTTTCGAGACTTAATATTATGCTACTAATGTACATTTTTAAGGATCTCATATTAAAGAAAATATAACATAACAACAGTACAACAATGCATCAATAAACATAAACATAATCAACAATCTTGCAATTACAATGATGCAATATTTACTGACTTAGTATATAGCCAGTATAATATGGTGCTTTGTGTGTAGAGGGGGAACTGCCATACCGGCACTTACTCCATAAAACAAGCTGTAAATCTGTTACATCACAATAGGTCTTGGGGCTCAGATCTAATGAGGTAATCTAATGGAGCAGTGAAAGCAGAAAGCTTCTTAAACTTTGAAACAGCCATTATTATCTGTGATACTTACAAGACTTACAGCAACAATTTTACACAATGAAAAACACAAAGAAGTACAGTGCTTCTCTTGCAACTGTATTTACAGTACAGAAAGCCCATTCACTCAAAACTGTGAGGTTACAGCCCACTGAATGTTTTATAAAGGTTTCATTCATCTGTATGACACTTACAAAAGGTCTGATTCAAAGGGGCAGTTACGGGTAACTGAAGATCAATGCAGCTGTGCAAACACTTGAAAGTCATGGATGTAATCAGTGACAACAAACCTATGCAGAGACCTGGCCATGACAAGAGTGGATGGAATTTATCATCCGTTTTGGAACAAATTTGGAAAGCCTGTTTATCAAATTAGAAATATTTCTACTCTAACGCATACTTACTTACTGCATGGTTTAACGACATCTTTTCCCAGCAGCTGGGGTTGGACGCTGCATAATGCAGGCAACTTTTCATATAGGTCTTAAAATTTTTCAATCGAAGATACCAAGGTCTGTTTAGAGAGCATCTGAGGACCTTGCTAAACATGTGAGCACTTGCATGGATTTGGTAAATGTTGAGGGCCTGAAGAATGTGGGCTTTTGCTTTGAGGTAATTGCTTCAGAGTAATATGCCAAAATCATGGTTGTTATGAGTTTTAACAATTGTACAGGAACCTTTTGGTTGTAAGGTACGTGATTAGTGGTCAAAAGGTAGTACATTCCTGTTCAAGAATACTGTGATGTTAAATGAGTCAATAAAGAGTATTACGCCCAAAAAGGAAACTGTGTTTTCAACAACGTTTTGTCAATGAATCACTTCTTCAGGTCCAAACTTAAAGATGATCAGTAATAGATTCAAGGGAAGACAGTTAGGCTTGTCAGCTTTCTTGGATTGACCCTTGACTTCTCACAATCTGAAGAATCAGGTACCAAACTTAAAGATGATCAGTAATAGATTCAAGGGAAGATAGTTAGCTTGTCAGCTTTCTTGGATTGACCCTTGACTTCTCCCAATCTAAAGAATCAGGTGCTTGTGTTTGTAAGTTTCAACAACTGAGCCTTAAACAACAGTTAAACTCAAGACTGCCAGATTTCTTCCCACGAAATTACCTACAGCATGTTGAATGTCAAATTAGAACATCCCTTATTTTTGTCACCACTGTCTTCCTACCTTGTTTTCAAGGATTGTCTTTTCCAGAACCAATCTAAAGACTGCAATTTAGCACAAACCCTAACCGATCCTTGTGGATATTATATATTGTAAAGTATGAGCAGAGACTGAAGTCCATAGATTATGCCTAAAATAAGAGAACCCTCCACTCAGTCTAAGGTACCTTCTGAATATTGCTCTTTGTGTTTAATTGAGAAATAAAGCATAACATGCTTAACAAAATTGAAAATCTGGAACCATAGCAATACCTTCAGGAGCTAAGTCCTTTTCTATTATTACTTTACCATGTCTCAGGTAGTTCAATATTGCACCAAAGTATCTTGGATCTCTATCTATCATATATGCTCCAGTTTCATCCTAAAATGAAAAGCCAAATACCTTAATTATCATCAACATAATAACAAAATAACTGACATATCAATTGAATATATCTGAACTGTTCACCATACCAACAATTGCTACAGTGATGTCATATATGCCACTTAGCAATGTAACTCTCACAACAATTAGGTCAAAACCGATCTCTTTACAGTATGGTGCACATTTCCACTGGTTCTGTATCTGGTTAAACTATGTTGTTTTGTTTGTCACTATAATTTTCACATACAAACACCATATTTTTAGTAGCATTCATATACCTACATGCCCAATTTAGGAGCTCTGAGTATACATACTGCATAACCACCCCATAATTGCCTGGGATGACCAAATATTAAACTAGGATCAACACAGAGAATTGAAAATCAGGAAGTTCAATGGTAACGGGAAAGTCCAAGAGAAATTCTGAAATTCTGACAAGTAATACCCCAGAAACACTATCTAAAAACCAGAGTGCTGTCATCAAAAAGAAAGAAACTAAGAAACCAACATGCCTGGCTACATTCAGAGTCATAGGCCAGCAAAATTAAGAATACCAAAGAACAGGCCAATCTATTAAGCTTTTATGAAATCTGTCTTACAAAATCTATAATGACTCTAGTAATGCAAGATGACAATCAGTACTGGCTAGAACAAATGCTGGACCTACTTTCTCTATACAGGTAATTAAATATTAACCCTGCAAGAACCATAGTCACAAAATTACAACTGATGGGTGTTTTCTGAATGCTGTTCTTCAAAGTAAAATGTAGCCTCATTCTCACAGTCTATAATGGTAGGTTGCATGGCTGAGATTATGGCCTATCAGTTAAGAGTTAGTAAGTATCTTAAGTATTCAGGAATGCATTGGGCAGTAGCAAGTTCTATTGTCTCAGCAGCTACTTTCTCATTTGGTGCCATATCATTCTTGGAACTTTACATCCTTTTGAAAGGTTCTCTGCCAGTTGCTTTTTGGTCTCCACTCTTTAATTCACCTATGTCTGGGTCCATCTCATTATTACTGCTATTACATACAGCCCATCTGGCAGCCATAAGATGCAGCTGATGAAGCAGAAATGAAACTTCCATCACTGTTATGCTTTGTAGTGTCATTTTACATGTTTTCAGTATTGCCTCATTGCTGATTTTATCCTCCCATGTTACTTTAGGAATCCTATGTAAACATCTTTGTTAGAAAGCATCACATTTATTTACTGTTTAAGTGGAATTTTGTCATGTTTTGCTACCGTAAAGGGTGTTTGAGAGTACACTGGAGTTTAAAAGGTGTAATTTCACAGACAAGCTTATTGGTCACATCCAAAAATCTGCTTAACCTCCCAAATGTAGCTGATTATCCTCCAATCCAGTCATTAACGTATGACTTTTAACTTCCATCACTATTGACTACGCTTTAGGGAAACATGAAACTTCAACATCCTCAACAGCTTGTGAACCTACAGTTTTTGGTGGTTTATTAGAGGAGTTGGTCTGCATGAACTTGGTTTTTTTCAGAACTTAAGCAACGCCAAGCATTCTGTGCTTTTTTCATGCATCTATTTTTCTGTATCTGCAATGTCTTGTGCAAAGTCTAACTGGTTTTGATTTTTTGGTCTCCATATGACACTATATGGACTTAGACAAGATGTCGTTTACATCAAAAAATCAACCACAAGAAGGAACAGTAAGGGGTAAAGATACATCCTTGTCTAACATCAAGACAAAATTGAATAAGTTTTTGTGCTCTGATTCTTTTAGAAAATAGCAAGATGGGTTCTTATATGGACTTTGAACACATTGAAAAAGGGCTCAGAGATACCATAGGGTTCTACAATCTTCAAAAGTGATAATCTATTCACAATGTCAAAAGCTCTTTTAAAAATCTGCTAAGTTTAATGTGGTTGCTTTTGACATTCAAGGCATTGGTCTGCAATGTTCATTTGTGTGAAAATTCCTTCAGTAGTTGATTAAGGTGGATGAAATGCAGTCTGTTTCTCTCAAAAATAGTAAATACTCTCTTATAACCTATTTAGTAAAACTATACAGAAGACTTTTCTAGTATAGCAAGAGGGGTGATTCCTCAGCACTTACAGCAATGAGACAGATCCCATTCCCCCAGAATTTTGTGTTGCTGTTGTTAAATGGGTCCTTTGACTAAGTAACTACTAAATAATCTTCTTTTTTCAAAATTTCGGCAACAATTTGTTCTTAACCTGCTGCTTTATCATTCTTGAGTGGCCTTGTCAATTTTTCAGCTGCTATAGGGCAAGTGTTAACTTGTAACAGGCAAGAAGCTGCTTTGGCTGACGTCATGCTGTTCAAGTGGTCTACTGTTTCATACCAAATATCATCTAGGTTGGCATAAAACATTTCCAAGATACATATGTTGGAAAATTGTTAATGTTCTGTAGAAAATGACTTTGAATTAGAGCTATCGATAGAGTTCCAAGTTCAGAACCTTTCTTACAATATAAGCCTTAAGCCTTGAGTCTTCAGTCAGATAGTCTAATATTTGCTAAATATTCTGATGCTTGTCGACTCAGTTGATGCTATTGAGTCATAGTCTATTTGTGTGGATAACAAAGCTTTTAACATGGTTATATATGCTACTTTCTACTAGGAATGTACCACCTTATAGACTAACAAAGGTGCTTTAAGCCTTAAATTATCAAGTAATATCAGATTTTCCTGGGAAATCCTAGATCCATGCACTTGGTGACTTAAATATTATATATGTATAGGTGGAGTAATACTTGACCAGAACTCATAAATGGGGCTACAAGGACAACAAGTATCATACCATACTTCTGGATGTAAGCTGACTACCTTCGCCCATAATTAAGTCCATAGATTTCTAGTGCAAATGTTGAAAATTCATATGATTACATTGGAATCATTCTGCTATAGATGATCCAAGGCCAAAACAAATATTTACACAAAATAAAACTGCCCAGCAAGGGATGCAAATAGCAAACATGACCACACAAAATAAACCAAATTTTAATCTCAGTTAAGCTTTTGATGTAATTAGCATCATCTTCAGACCATAAATAACACAAATGTGATAAACACTACAAGTCAGAAAAGTACCCTACAATGCATAAACAATGAAACAAAAAAGAAAATGTGCCCAAAGGAAAGATCAAAACAAAGACGACAGAACAGAGCTTTGGATCATCAATAATTTGGCCAATATTAGGACTAGGTAAGCATCAACCATAGATATCATATAGTTAGGTATATTTCTTCCTTCCCCCCAGGTATTATTTAGAATATATTATAATATTTAGAAGGGGAAGTAAACATTGGTTTGCAGAAAAGGAACTTGACTGTTATATACTGCAATAGAAACAACACATACGTAAGCAGGCAATACCAGAGATTTCAGATTGTTGAAGTGGATGGCTAAAGGTGGTTGGGATTTGGGTTCAGAAATGGGATATTCATGTCTACTAAGCATGACATGAATTGAAAAACCTTTTTTTAATGTCAACTAGAGCAAAGTTTCACAGTACCTAGTGGAAACTAGTCTTTTTGTCATATCTTTCGTCTGATTTGTTTCCTTTATGAACTTATTTTCTATTCATAATTGTTATATTGATGTGTTCCTGTCAAGTCTTCAAATCAAAATATTTGTTTCCAATCATATGGACACATTGAATCTATTTTAGATCTGGGCCCCACTGACAGTACATTTTAAGCCCCATTTACTGACATATTGAGATCAGAAGCTTGGTTCATTACAAGGCCTGTTTTCCCATGCCAGTATGCTTTTCAAGAAGTTCAGAAAATGAACCCTAAGAAAATTTAGGTTTCAAAAAATTTTATTTTGGGGCACATCATTATTTTTGGGCCCCAACTTCTCCTATTCTTGGATTTTTCCGAAAAGTTCAGTTTTTAAATATGTAGAAATCTTGACGACAACACTTTGGAAGGCTGAATTCAACATACATGGACTCTCTTTCAGATACACATTTAGAAATTATAGAACACTTCATATCTTTTATGAGCCTATCTTGAGTTATCCGCCGTTAAAAATTGAGAAAAACACAAAATTTTTGAAGTTTTTGTCTTTGTGTCATTTTTGAGGACCATAATCTTTATGTTCAGATAATCTATTTGTCTCAATGTTTTTGTCATGGAAAGATGTTGAGGTATATTTTGAAAATATACAACAGGGGAGCCATCAAACTGTTTAGTATTTGAGTTCTAAAGCCTCCAAAGTTGGAAAATCTCAAATTTCATCTTTATAACCCCCAAATTTTGATTATTTTCAAGATTTTAAACCTCCTAAGATCTGAAATGGTGGGTACAAAAGCTCCTGTTTTAGTTTGGATCCATTCACCTAATGGAGAAGATGAAGTAACTGTAAAAGAACACTGCAGGTATATGTAAATCTGATGTTATGGGCTCTTAAAACTGGGGTACAAACGATATTTGGATTTTCCGTTAAATTAAGAAATCTTTAAAAAGCCATAAATTTGGAATGCCTTGATCATTTTGACTGACATTTTCAGAAATGCCATATTTTAAGAAGCTGTACAAGTGGTGAAAATTTCAATAAAAGACATCCTGAACCGATTCATGTTGAACCTGTATGGAATGACCCTATAGGTATGTCAAGATAGATTAATTCAGCTCCAAAAAATACCAGTAAATGCAGGTTTTTATGCCTCTACTCTCTCTTTTTTCGCATGAATTGTGTAGCTTCTCTTCAAAGTGCACTTTTCTGATGGTGACTTTTGGATTCCTCTAGTCAGAAAACATCATAATACTTAGTATCAAGATTTTCATACCAATAAGTCTTGAAATATAGTGCTTTTGGCTGCTGGTCATGCATCATTGAATTTTTTATTTGTCACCGCTCATTTTTTCGATAGTAGGTATCTTGAAACACATAAAAAATACCTTTCCAATACATACTTAAGGCAGAAATTTAGATTTGGCATAGAATAAGATATATTTTTCCATGGTCTAAATTTGAACAAATTCTGAGGGGGGTGGTTCAGGGGCTGGATGAACTGGCATGGATGACTCATAGAAAGAAGTGCCAAAGTTTTATTCTGATTTTAGGCATAAGCAGTGGAATCTATTTGCCTCCGCTGTGCGATTTATGGATCTCCTCTTATGAAAAACTGTTTCTCTTTCTTAAAACGGTTTCAAAACCTACTCCTTAACCGTTTTGGCTGAGATGGTTTGGAAAACCGTTTTGAAAGCAGTTATGAAAATATTTGCTCAGTCTGAACTGACTTAAAGTTTGGAACCAGACTCAAAACTGACTTCCACAGTACTTCCACTAAGGTACAAAGTCATGACAATACCTTACAAATTTGCCTCCATATATAAAAATTAAATTTAAATATAATCATTATATCAAATCCATAATCTACTTATCAATTCACAACCTATCTACTTTATTTTGTTATTTGTTTGTAAGTCACATTTATATGTGTCAAGGGTTTGCCACCTATATCCAAACATCTCCAGCATATAACCTACTAGAGCTTTTTATTATAGCATGAACATAGCAGATGTGAAGAAATAAGTATATTGGATCAAGTTGTTGCACCAGTAAAGCCTTGGTGTTTACCCATCCAAGCAACTTTATGAACCCTAGCTACAGCAATCTGGTTTCATAATCTCTCTTTTATCATCTCCTCCTCTTTATATATATATTGACTCTATTGTCTTCCAGAAGTCCCAGATTTCCTTCTAATCAATTAATAGGAACAGTTTGCAGGTCATGATGTGTACAAATTGTTATCTTTCTGGGATCAGCATTCTTTAACTACCATCCATGGCTGGCTGGCTGGCTTTGTCTTGTATCACCCTGGTGATCTTGCTTTGTTATCTTTACATCCCTACCTAATGCATTCTATTGCAATTTTTCACTTCAAGATATTATGCTCTATTATACCAAATAGTAAGTGATATATCATCCAAGGTTATCTGTATGTCCAGCTATTTCTCTTCTACCTTTTAACACTTACTGTATTTTGGGCGATAAGTTATTATTTCTTTCATGCAAAAACATCTAGTAGAATTCTAAATTCTACAACTTTGTGTCAATGTCAGTATTAAATGTCTACGTGACAAACCGGACCTATTCTTAGTATAGTTTGCAAAAGTGATTTGAAACGAAAATTAGTATGACAGTCTACTTCTGAAACCATCTCCTGAAACATTCAGAAATATAGTATAAAGAAACAGAGTTGTGTGAGTTTGTTTGTTGTTGTCAGGTCCATTCATTTTAATTTCAAATAATTTTATGAACTTGCATAACCCAATACCATTTCCTATTATCAGTAGACACAGACTAAAGAAAAGGAAGTTAAGAATTTCCAAAAATGATCCTTTTGGGAGTTTATCACTTCTCATCTACAGCAATATGGATATGGTAAACATGACCAGGAAGGAGAATGACTATTTCAGCTTGCTACAGCCAATGACTTGGTTGTTGGCAACTCATTCTTCCGGAACGCTGAGCACCACCTTATCACATACATCAGACACAGTAGCCAGACTGACTATGTCCTGCCAAGAAGATGTGACATCCAGCTCACAAAGAATATCAAAAAAATAAGTGAAGAAGAATGTGTTGCAGAATATCAACTTCTCATCTGTGATGCTTTACTCAAGTTCTTCCCATGCCAACATCATCTGTATGTGTCAAAACTAGGAACCTGGAAATCCAGAGCCCTGTTTCTTAGTCAGAGGTTGAAGGTGAGATAGAAAATGCCCTACTCACAGTAAGTCCCTCTGACTCAGTAGAGAAAGTGTCAGCAGAAGTCAGTGCTGCCCACAACTGCTCAATCCTAACCAAAACAGACTGGTGGTGGGATTATGAGGTCAGTGCAGCTGTGTAGGAAAAATGTAAAAGTTGGAGTGCTGGAAAATAGCAGTCATAGCAAGGAATGCTATCTTAAACCCAAGAAACATGCCAAGGGAGCTATACATCAAGCCAAGAGAAAAGCAGAGGAAAGAGTTACAAGATGCTCACACAAGTAAAGATAACATCTTCAGCACTCCCAAAAAGATCAGACAGCTATCAAGGGATGCTGGACACAAAGTTCCTATGGAACCACCAACATCTACCTGCTATTGAACCTGTAGGTTGTACAGACATCTTCAACTTCCTTTCAATTTCTTTGAGGATCATGAGCATGGTCATAGTCCTATTCCTAACAGGTTTATGAAACTGACATAAGGTGTCTGAAACACTTATGAGTAATTTTTCTTTATGAATTTTTTGACCTACATCTAGCTGAAGGGAAAATCTTTACCCTCAGCTGACAGGAACATTTTCAAATCCATTTTTATCAATACCACATTCTCTGCAGCTGCAGCTGTGGGGAAGCCTTTGTAACATGGTCATTATAAATATCGGGGTCCGTGAATTAATGCAACTCTTCAACTACTGCATCTCATATTGATAAAATATCTTTTACAATATATTCTGTTGATGTTCTGTGATCTACTACATAACATACTTGTCTCTCAAAACAACTCAACAAGTTGCAGTATGGGTAGCAACACAGAAAATAATTTAGATGAATCTTTTTATAATCCATTTACTAGGATATTCAAATTCAAAGAAAGACCCGAGCCTTTGAAGGTATTTTAATATACTTTTGTTGCTAAGAAAACTTTCAGTTTTGATTAAAGAATTGTGACTTCTCTAGATATAGAGGGGTACTACTGTATTGTTCCGAGCCTTGAATTGTTCACCCAAAATTACCATAGTATACCTATCCTCATGAGATTATGACTACTGCTGATTCCAGACCACAATCATATTATAAAAAAGCTTTTTACGTGAATACTGGGTTTTCAAATGATGATGTTTATTAGTATAGATCTATGTAATGAGTTTTACAGTAGGAACAGATGTTGTACAGTGGATTGTGAAAGCCTATGTAATGACAGTCAATATTAACAGTTTAAAGCAAATAAGTTACATGTGTGATTGATATGTCTGTAAATATGTTTTTGAAACCAGAACATGAATTCAAGTTATTTCAAGAACAAAACACCATTACCTTCACAAGCAGCGCTCATCCATTGGTTTAAGATTTATGTGTTGTACTGCCCAGTTCCTCATTAACTCCTTCCAATTTTTGAAGGACAAAAAATAATGAAAGGAAAACTTGCATATAAAACATAAAAATTATCTCAAAACATCCCAGTGTAGCCATTCCAGTGAGTAAAGGTGAAAAATCCCAGATATTTGTACCTATGGGCCTGAAGAGTGGACTGTGGGTTCAGAACATTGACACACTCATTCCTTCATCCATCTTATAGAAAGTGTATTCACGTGTTATTTCATCAAGATAGGTCATGAGTACTCACCAATTTGCAGGACTTTAAAAGTTCATTCATACAATGCCTACCATACACCCCATTTTGAAATATAATAAATAACAGCCTCTGTGTTGCTTTCTATGGCATTCATGATACTGCCTAGTGCAAAATACATCTCAGATAGAATCCTGTTGCAATACACATAGTAGCAAACATGAACTTTAACCTAGCATGATTCGTAAAAAAATTGGGACCTGGTATAACACAAATGGTAAAACATGAAACATCTTTAAATACATTAATCACTGTACTCATGTTATTTATACCTCAGACAGCCTTTGAATAGTGCTTATGCTCATAGCTACATGACATTACTCTTTACATTGACTCTCTTTGTTAAGAAAATCAATGTATGATGATATATACTGTCAATCCTCTTTCTTTAAATTATCTCGGGCTTTGCTAACTTCATATCTCAAACTACAATATACACTTGTTGCACATCCACTTAACTAAACATGGGCAAATGAAACCAAATGTTTATGACCAAAGCTACAAATAGCATTTATAATATGATCATCTGACTACAAAGCCTTCTTCCCATTAAAATTGTATGGGAGATATAGTATGACTATGTCTGACAATGACCATCTGCAAAGTATTTCTCCTGTACTGGTTCTTATGATTCCAGGGGTATAGCAGCCAAAGTCTCAGTGCCAACACTGTGCAAAAAATAATCACCTGAACCACCTGGTCATCAAATTAGAAAGTTTGGTATAAAATTTCAAAATTGTCACATTCATGGTGGATATTTAGGCCCATCTTAGTTCAATTGAAAGAGTGAGAGTTACAAAATGATCTTGCAATCCTAAAGTCAGTCTAAATACCTTACAATTTAAAGGGAAATGGTCCTATCAACTCAACAGATGACATGACCAAGGAAACATTAGGCAATTCTGAAAAGCAATCACTATAAAACAGGCAGTGTTGTGCCTTTTGGAATATTTTTAAACATAACTGCATCAAAAATCTAAAAATCACATGAGTTTCTCTAGTAAATGAAATTGTTTCCATCAATGCACGATTTCTCTCACCATGAGAGTAGGACAGTGAGAGAAATCTAAATCTATCTACACTTGGCACTACTAAATATAAAATGAAATCATAACTGTATGCAGAACATTTTACTTCAAAAAATGGCATTAAATGCTGCCTTGGGGCCTTTGCACAATTAAAACTAAATGCAGCTGACTGATTATATTAAAGAACATATATCTGACTAATTATCTGACATAGGCCTACTCCCCTTGCAAAATCATTAACTTTTACAGATGCAAATTGGCATGCTGGGATTTGTCATCACTTACTATGATGTATTCATCATATTATAGGTTCACACACTCACGCTGGCTCTTTAGATGCAGTGTATCCAATTAAAATGAAGGTCATACCACTTCCTCGATGTCAGGAATAAGCCCATATCTCAAACATTTAGTTAAGACATTTGGCTAATTAAACTGCTTGCTATATAAAATAATACTTTGTGTCCTAGTAGTTTTATAGACAGTTTTATACTGTTACAGATATTACAAGAAAATGGTTTATTCGATGTAACGTGGTGGTTTAAGACACTCGAGTTAGCACCTTTCCTCAAGGGAAGCCCAAACTTCCTGTTTTGGCCTCGACCTAGACTCCTAGTAAATAGGATTGAAACACTCTGAATGGCCAAATAGATATCGTTAACTATATATTTAAATATGAAAAAGAAAGAGGTGGATTTGATGTACGTATTTATGGCTAAAGACAAGTTTTGTTTTTAAAACTGGTCTCCGGAGTGAACAGTTCGAATCATGGAACCTATAACAGCCTGCTATGAGAAAGCAACGGATAGGCGTGACATCGCTGCTATGATCATTTCACAATGATGTCTACACTGATAACCTCATCTAAAGGGGAAATCTAAACAAGGGTTATAACGTTATTGAAACAGCATTAAAAATTGCCAATATTATGATATCAATGTCTAATGCAAGATTTGACACTAATCATTCGAGACATTGATTTTTTTACCATCATTTCAGGTATCATTCTGGAAAATGTATCGAGTTGGGAACTGAACAGGCATTATCAGGAGAATATCATGAAATCGATCAAGATCATGCATGTCAGCATGCACTATCTGTAAACCTAGCATACAAAATTTTGTTGCATAACACCACTGAATACCCTTTGAAGCGTAGCGCATCATGCTCAAATAGAATACTTTAATAAGTAAATTCACCCATTACTTGACAGCCTATTGAAGGCAATATGTCACAAGCTGGCCTTCTGGTCTCATATTGCTCGTTGTATATCCTACAAAAATAAAATTAGACACTACCGAAACCAACATATCCGATGCACACTAACGTTTCACCATATATAAAAACCGTGCTTTCTCTATCTTATCATTTAACACATCTGAGAAGGGAAAGCTTGTGTTGTTTCTTACCTTATCAGACGGCAAATCGGGCTCCTCTCGGCATAATCGACAAAGAAAACTGTTTGGAACTTTACACAGAGTTGTCTTGGTTGTCAGAAAGAGCTGTCCGCCTACATTTAATTTTATCCAGTTTGCATTACTACTGGGTGGCCGGCCGGTTGTCGTAGGGCAGATATCTCCCATAGAAATTGTCGAAGAATTCATTTCACCATCCCCAGCGGCCATATTAAAGATTTCATCCGAGGGCTCTGTTTCGAAATAATGACACTCAGCTCCTGTTAGAGAAAATGCAGCCATCTGTATCAAACGACTGATTGGCTAATACATGGCGCGAAAATCTAAGTTGTAACCTTCGCCTAGGAAAGTGTGGTTTCGAGAGTTTCTGTATGGGATTAAAACTTCGATAATTTGCTAGTTGCTCACTCGCTGTATTTGAGATTGTTAATTCTGTTTGTCTGTCATTATGGTGTCAATACCAGTCTCCAGTCTTCTTTGATTTCGAAAGAGGTGTTGAAAGGCACATGAGGTGAAACTGCTGTCTTTTAAACGAAAAATCCTGGCTCATGCAAATGGTACGGGCGAACAACTGAAGTATTGTTTGTTAGACGATTAGGAGGTTTTACTGCTTGCTTAGGTCAGGTTCAATACCAGGTAAAATGCTCATTAGGGGCCTATGATTGAGATATTGCATGATGCAGCTAGTCTAGAAGTGGTGACTCTTCAATCAGAAACAAGGAAAGCCCCGGAGCTTTGCACGTAAAACGGTGACACTCCGAATCTGTGCACAAATTCTTCTCTTAAAAATGCAAAAATAGTATCAATTAACAAGTCCCTTCTTAACCTACTTGGTTTGACACAGCCCTGCTTAGCTACGAGTAAACAAATACGAAACTCTTGAAGTTTAGAGCTTTCTACCGAGCTATATATAAAATATATGTTTTATGTAGCTTTTCATGAGCTCTTTTCCTCGGGTTGTTGGTGGGATAAGTCGGGATAAGTAGGCCTATGCGAGAATGTTCAATTTCTTCCTCAAGGAAGATTCAAAATTTGGTAACATAAATGTTTGGAATGGCACACCCCTGTCGTATTTACTATATTTTGTCACCTTATCTCAGTTGGTATAGCAGCACGCCATGATAGCGAGGGCCCCTGGTTCGATTCACAGTGTTGACATTGTCACTTTTCCCTAGTATCTCTTCAAACTTGATATTACAGAGTACTAAATACATACTATAAGATTTAGAATTATTTGCTACTCTATGATAGCAACTTTACCCTGTCATTAAATGAAGCGCCCCTCCAATTATGACGTCATATTGTAAGTATCAGGTGGGACCGAGTAGAGGTGGTTTTAGGAAGAAATTCCCGACAAAGCTTCAAGAAAATGGCTGTCTAAAAGATATCCGAAAGCATATTTTTAGAAAAGCCTTGCGAAATAGAGTTTAGAAGATTGCTTCCCGTAAGAAGCCCCATGAATAAGGGAAAATATCCAGAAAGAGTTCCCACCCTTCAACCCACTGTTTCATGTAACCGTGTAGTGGATCGTGGAAGGATAATAGCGGAGAATGAAGTGTACAGCCTCTAGGTATTTTGTTGATTTATGTTTTGAAATGTAAAATACCTCTTGAAATATCCATGAAGCAATTTTCTATCCGTTCCAATGACACAAAAGTTACTGTCTAATATAAAACTTTGTAACATTTTGTAATATCATAGATAATAAGACTAATTTCTTCCAAAGAGAAGGTCACGCATGAAAATAACATTAATAAAACTGCTTTCAGCGTTTATGACATTCCACTACTTACTACACCACCTGGCAGCTGGCACCATTTTTCATCTTAGGGGCAACGACTAGAGTTTAGGAAATACTTTGCCCCTGGAAATAGGTACGCTGGCATTACTTCCTGATTGGTCGTGCAGTAAAGACCCTCTATAGGCACCTATTTTATACCCGACTTTAGCATACCGATGCCGGTCTATACCCAAGCCGAAACTAGGAGACCGTTCGAGGTGTTATTTTAAAATTTAGATTTAGACCAGGGTAGACAAACTTGAATATAAATTAAATAAAATGTTGGATAACAAATTCATAATTGCTAGGCCTACACGTTATTCCCATACACTGATCGCCTAAATAGTTCGGAATTCAGGAAGAAACCTTTTCGGAAACAATCTGCAGGGTACGACAAAATAACTCGACAAAGACGAGTGTAACATTTGCAAATGACTAACGAAGTCTTCATAATGAAAATAAGTACGCATACAGGCTGTGTAGATGAAACGCAATGAAACAAAGTATCTGATAAGGTAATGCTCTTATTCTCTCACCATCTTCGGATAACCTGATGTGGACGGAAAGTGATGACGTCATAAAACAAAATACCCTATAAATGGCAAAGACGCAATTATTACATGTAGAAATTAGAGAATACGTAGGGGGTACAGAAGAACACTTGGTAAACATTTTACTAAAATATGAATTGATAAATTGAACAGTATACCAATTGTGTAACAGAGTGATAGGTAGTTTACAAACTCTCTTCA